>CM035846.1:78574582-78861597 GCA_020510985.1 Pholidichthys leucotaenia
TGTCGTCCCCGCCAGTGACAAGCTCATACTGCTCGGAGACTTCAATTTCCGAACTGGTCGTGACCACTGTAGGTGGGAGGGGATACTTGGCAGACACGGCATTGGCAAGATGAACAGTAATGGCCTTCTGTTGTTGAGCAAGTTTGCAGAATATGACCTTGTCATTACATACACGGTATTCAGAATGTCAGACAAATACAAGACTACTTGGATGCATCCCGGATCCAGACAATGGCACCTGATAGATTATGTCATTGTCCGTCAGCGAGATATCCAGGGTGTTCTTGTCACGAGAGCCATGTGTGGAGCAGAATGCAGGACAGATCACAGACTGGTTCGCTCCACCCTGAAACTGCACATTGCTCCAAACCATCCAAAATGCCCAAAGCTTGTCCGCTCTACCTTCAACACAGCCAAACTCCTGCAGCCTTTCCACCTGCGTAAGATACAGGACAGACTGGATGAGAAGCTGTATGCTGAGGGACCAGTGACTGGAGACCCAACCCGAAGTGGAACCAGTTCAGAGAAGTGGTGACAGAGACAGCGAAGTCATTGCTTGTCCCCAAGCACCGGACCCATCAGGACTGGTTCGATGAGAATGACAGTGCCATCAAAGACCTACTTACCAAGAAAAACAAGGCATTCATGGAGTGGCAAAAGGACCCAGGCTCCATCCCCAAGAGGGGGATGTTCAAATCTTACCAGGCTCTAGCCCAAAGGGAGTTCCGCAGGATGCATGACAAGTGGTAGGAGAAGAAAACTGAGGACGTTCAAAGCTTTGCTGACTCCAACAACTCAAAGCAGTTTTTCAACTCCATCAAGTCGGTCTTTGATCCTTCGAAATCTGGTTCTGCCCCATTGCTGTCAGCAGACAGATCCACCCTCATCAAGGACAAGGCTGCCATCAACACCAGATGGAAAGAACACTTCAGCCAACTTCTGAACCGCCCTTCATCAGTTGATCAATCTGCACTGGACCAGATCCCTCAAAAGCCGGCCATCCAAAAACTCGATAACCCTCCTTCTCTGATCAAAGTCAGGAAGGCTATCAAACAGATGAGCTGTGGCAAAGCATCTGGCAAGGACAGCATTCCCACAGAAGTGTACAAGCACTTAGTGAAGAGGCTCTACAGGCATTCCACACTGTTCTAACCAGTATCTGGGAAGAGGAAGTAATGCCAGCAGACCTGCGTGATGCAATGATTGTCGCCCTGTACAAAAACAAAGGCTCCAGAGCAGACTGTGGGAACTACAGAGGCATATCCCTCGTCTCCATTGCCGGAAAAATCCTTGCCCGCGTCATCCTGAACAGGTTGATCTCGATAGTCTCAGAAAAGAACCTTCCTGAGTCACAGTGTGGTTTCCGCCCTGATCACAGCACTGTTCACGTGGTCTTTGCAGTGAGACAGATTCAGGAGAAATGCCTGGAGCAGAACATGAACCTCTACGCAGTCTTTATTGATCTAATGAAGGCATTCGACACTGTCAACAGAGATGCACCATGGATCTTGCTGGGAAAACTCGGCTGTCCAGTGAAGCTCACCATGCTCATCCGGCTGTTTCACGACAACATGACAGGAGAAGTTCTGTCAGACGATGAACCATCTTAGAAATTAAGCATTTCCAATGGCGTGAAAAATGGCTTTGTCCTCGCACCTGTATTGTTCAGTCTCTTCTTCACGCAAGTGCTGTTGCGAGCTGTCAGAGACCTCGACCTGGGCATCTACATCAGATACCGTCTGGATGGATCATTGTTTCACCTGAGGCACCTTACGGCAAAAACCAAGACACTGGAGAGGCTCATAACAGAAGCCCTGTTTGCTGACAACTGTGCTCTGATGGACCACGAGGAGAACCACCTACAGTTAATTGTCGATAAGTTATCCAAAGCATCTAAGATGTCCTTCCTGACAATCAGCCTCAGCAAGACAGAAGTTCTCTTCCAGCCCGCACCACACAATGCCCCCCAAAGCTAAGCATCACCGTAGATGGTAAATTGCTGAAGAATGTTGATAACTTCAAGTACCTGGGCAGCGCCATCTCATGCGATGGATCCCTGGACAGTGAAATATCAGCAAGGATCCAGAAAGCAAGCCAGGCATTTGGCAGTGTCATGGTGCGGTCCTCGCGGACCGCTAATGAAACACTATAGACCGCCAATGACTTTGCATAATTTATTAATGAGAGACAGATGACAAAATAATGAGCCACGGGGGGCAAAAACACAAGATTTGACTCAGACACAGGAATACAGACTCTCAGGATATACACTTACAGTGACAGATGATAGAAGAAGGGATGTTCAACGAGTGAACGTCTGACGAGATCACAGCGAGGAGTAAGCCTCAGCTGCTTCCTTAAATCCCCAAGACAACCCAATCAGCGGAGAGTGTACTTAGGAGAGATGCTAAACAGCTGTCACAACGTGACCCGGCTTTGACAGCCGGAAGCCCCGCCATGACGCTGTCAGACTAAAAGCCCTGATGGCCATATGGTGCGCCAGAGAACGGGAAACCACTGGACAACCCGAGTGCGGACAAAGTCAGCGCACGGAACATGACAGTAGCCCCCGTTCCCGAGGCGGATTCCAGAAGCTGTGTATCATCGAGCCCCCCACACACACACACACACCACCACCACCACCACCCAGAAGGTCAACAGGACCGCCTAGGGAGGGGGGTGGGGAAAAACAGGCTTGGAAGGCAAGAACCAACCAGCAGAATAACAGAAAGAAGAAAAAACAGGCTAGAAACAGAACACCCTGATAAATCCAATTAGATCACAGGAAAAAAAAAAAAAAGGAAAAACATCCGCACAACCCACAGGGGAATACAGGAACCCAAGTACAGAAAAAAACAAAAAGACAGCATACCCCCATAACACCAGGGAGGACAAAAAAAAAAAAAAAAACATGCTACAGAGCAGCGATCAATACAGTTCAAAGTAGTCCAGGTAACGGGCAGGCAACAAGGAAACAACCCTCAGACTACAGAGGAGAGAGAGAAAAAAAAACACGGGCTAAAGAGCGGCGAAATACACAGTTCAATAACAAACACCAGTGCATCCCAAAAATTACAGAAGAGCAGACAAAAAAAAAAACAAAACAAAACAAAACACAGGGATGACAGCAGGCAGAGCACAATAACACAAAAACCAATAGATCGGGGGGTCTTCCTGCATCCAGCGTCCAGATTGCTGTCAGGAAAAAAGGGAAAGTTTGGGTGGCCTACCCCAGTCCCAGGCCAGGAAAAACAGTCCCTCTGATAGCTGGACCAGCTCTCCGAACAGAGAGTCATGCTGGTTGGGTGGCCGACCCAGAACGCCAAATGGGTGAAGCAGTCTTCTAGGCAGCCGACCCGCATCACTCAGCCACCAGGACTGCAGGGGAGAACTCAGAGACGGCTTCCCCATAGAGAGGGATAGTGAGGGAGAGCCAAGCCGAAAACGGGTTTGCTTCCCCCCGATGGAGGGGAAAAAAGAATGGAGAAAGGACGAGGGGCCAGCCCAGTGTTGATCAGCGAAAGCTCTGCAGCACCTCCTCCGAACTCCACTAGAACCGGCACTGCCCTCCAGTTGGATCCCAAACGAGACCGCGCTGCACCCATGACGGACCCCGATTGGGTCGCAGCTGCACCCACGATGGACCCCGACTGGGTCACGGCTGCACCCATGACGGACCCCGATTGGGTCGCAGCTGCACCCACAATGGACCCAGATTGGGTCGCGGCTGCACCCACGATGGACCCCGACTGGACCAGGGCAACACCAGAGACGACCTCTCAACCCGAACCCGGAACCTCCAGAATGGCAACCAGAATCAACTCCACATCGGTGACCCTGGGAAAAGGCTCAGGAGAAGAAAGAGATCCGGGATTAGGATCACCGGCAGCGACAGCACCCAGCGAGACAAGCTCGGATGCAGCGGACGGCTGCACCCGGCTCGTCTCCCCGAGAGACAGGCAAAAATGCTCCAGAATTGATAGGAGAAAGACAAAATAGAGCACTTGCCTGATCTCGAGTTCTGTCACCGTCCAGGACTTTGACGATCCGGGTTCAGAAGGAAGAAGGACATCCTCTGGCTCCTACTCGGCTACGGCGGGCCCCGCAGCCGGCATGATGGTTTCCGCAGTCTGAGGACCCCCCAACGCTGACGTCCATGCCAAAGACTCGCATGGCGTGGTGGCAGGAGATTATTGACCTGCAGGTCAAACTGCTCCTCCATGGAGACCCGGGGGCACTTAGCCACTGGCGCAGGCTCCAAGAAGCAATCCGCCCTCCTCCTCTGCCTGTGACGTGGCTGCGGGGCTGGACCTAAACTCTGCAGGGCCACAGGCTCCTTCCTCATCCAGCAGTGTGGGCCTGACCGCAGAGAACGCTCAGGGAAAGGAGACACAGAGGCAGTAGGTTCATAGTTAGAGGCTACAGCAGGTGAAGGAAGCTTGGGAGACTGCAAACCCCGAACTCCACCCCCAGGAGTCAGACAACGCAAATCATAATGGTGAGGAGAAGAATGAAATTGCACATGCCTTTCCTCCAGAGGGCCGATGGTGCCTACTGTAGCGGGCTTTGTTCTTCCCTTTCCCCTCGGGTTGGTGACGGAGGACCCCCGGGAAGATGAGGAGGAACTGCCTGCACAGGATCGATCACGGGCACAGCCGGAGCAGGGCTCGTGGGGCTCACCGCAGCTGGGGAGAGCATCGAAGAGGGGGGAGGAGCAGCCGAGGCAGACCGGAAGCGAGGAGCTGACGGGACAGCAGGAACAGACTCCCCAGAGGCGATGGCTGCAGTTATTCCCTTCTGCCGTGACGCAGGAGCATCAGCTGGTGGGGAGATAGAGTCCTTCCGGTGAACCGGTGGTGGATCCGGACGGGGTTCTCACTGAGGCTTGATCCGGGCATTGCGACGACGTCTACCGGCAGAGGGTGAGGCGAAGGTCAAGTCAGGGAACCGCCGTTGCTGCGCAGAGACAGAAGCCAGCAATTTGGCATATTCAGGACAATTATGGCGCTCCAGGGTCAGCTCCAGCAGCCTAACTGCCGCCATCACATGCCTTATGATCTCCGATGGATGGGAAGCGGAGCGAGCCACAGCCACACAGTCCTGGAGGATCACAGCTGACCACTGCGTCTCCTCTGAGGGAATCCTGGCTGACGTCATCCTCCGCTGGGGATGACCCTTGGGTGACATGAACTTCTGGGCTGGATGGGCGACAGGAACTGGATTCCGAGGCGAGGAACGGGTAAGCTTCACCTTCAGTTTCCTGCCGGAGTTCCCCTCTGGTCCACGGGTCCTCTCCCGGAGAGCCGTAATCTCCACCATCCTCCTCCTTACCTCGGCGTGGTTGGTGTGGTGAGGATTGCGAGAAATAGCTGCCTCTGCGAGGTCCAAGTACCAGCATGTGTCGTTGGGAGTGATGCTGCGGCAAGCGTTGGAGAGCAGGCCATCTAGATCAATTAGGAATACGATCAGACTATAACCCAAGTCTAAAGAGTAGCCCTCTCCCGGCGCTGCCATCTCCAACACACTGGTATACAGAAAACAGGGAAAAACAAACAAGCCCAACACAAACTCACGGTGACCGGTGTCTAATTCTGGCTGCGATCTACTGTCATTGTGCGGTCCTCGCGGACCGCTAATGAGATACAATATGCCACCGATGAGTTTGCATGATTTATTAATGAGAGACAGATGACAAAACAATGAGCCACGGGGGCAAAAGCACAACTAAGGTTTGACTCAGACACAGGAATGCAGACTCTCAGGATATACACTTAGAGTGACGGATGATAGAAGAAGGGATGTTCAACGAGTGAACGTCTGACGAGATTGCAGCAAGGAGTAAGCCTTAGCTGCTTCCTTAAATCCCCAAGACAACCCAATCAGTGGAGAGTGTACATAGGAGAGATGCTGAACAGCTGTCACAACGTGACCCGGCTTTGACAGCTGCAAGCCCCGCCGTGATGCTGTCAGAATAAAAGCCCTGATGGCCATATGGTGCACCAGAGAACGGGAAACCACCGGACAACCCGAGTGCGGACAAAGTCAGCGCACGGACCATGACAGGCAGACTCTGTACCAAAGTCTTGCAACAGAAAGACATCCGTCTCTCCACCAAGCTCAAGGTGTATAGTGCAATGGTCCTATCATCACTGCTATATGGCTGCGAGGCATGGGTCCTGTACAGCAGACACATCAAAGGGCTGGAGCAGTTCAGTTCAATTCAATTCAGTTCAATTCAACTTTATTTACATAGCGCCATTTCACAACAACAGTCATTTCATAGCACTATCAACTGTAGGGGGAACCCCCACAGTTGCAGAAAGACCCCAGCAATCAGGCGATCCCCTGTGAGCAAGCACTTGGCGATGGTGGGGAGGAAAAACTCCCTTTTAACAGGAAGAAACCTCCAGCAGAACCAGGCTCAGGGAGGGGCAGTCATCTGCTGCGACTGGCTGGGGGGTGAGGGGACAGAGAAGATGAAAAGAACAGACATGTAGAGAGCAAACAGCACGATGGGGACTCAATCTATGGGAGAGAACAAACAGATGTTAATGACCAGCAAAAAAAATAAAAAAATCATTGAGAGTGAAGAAAGGAGTGAGGCCCAGTTCATTAACGGAGGTCCCCCGGCTGACTAAACCTATTAGCAGCATAACTAAGGGAGGGTTCAGAAACACATGATCCCTCCCTAATTGTAGGCTATATCAAAAAGGTAGGTTTTAGCCCTATTCTTAAAAACAGAGATCGAGTCTGACTCCCGAATCCAGATTGGCAGCTGGTTCCACAGGAGAGGAGCTTGATAACTGAAGGCTCTGCCTCCCATTGTACTTTTGGAGATTCTAGGTATTACAAGTAATCCTGCATTTTGGGAGCGTAGTACTCTGTTAGGATAATACGGTAGTATCAGATCTTTTAAATAAAAAGGAGCCTGATTGTTTAGAACTTTGTAGGTAAGAAGAAGGATTTTAAACTTAATTCTAAACTCTATGGGAAGCCAATGAAGGGAGGCCAGAACCGGAGAGATATGATCTCTCTTTCTAGTACCTGTTAAAACTCTTGCTGCAGCATTTTGGATCAGCTGAAGACTTTTTAAAGATGTTTTAGGACAGCCTGATAATAAAGAGTTACAATAATCTAATCTCGCGCTAACAAAAGCATGGATCAGTTTCTCAGCATCACTCTGAGACAAGATGCTCCTAATCTTGGCAATATTACGCAAATGATAGAAGGCAGTCTTAGAAAGAAATTTAATATGTGAATGGAAGGACAGATCTTGATCAAAAATAATTCCAAGGTTCCTCAAAGAGCTATAAAGAGAAAGAGTAACCGCATCCAAACTGAAAGTTTGATTTGGAAAGGTATTTCTAAGGTTTTTTGGACCAACAAGAATTACTTCAGTCTTATCTGAATTTAATAGCAGGAAATTACAAGTCATCCAAGCTTTGATTTCCTTAAGACAGGCTTCTAACTTGGCTAATTGATTACTATCATCTGGCTTCATTGATAGGTATAATTGTGTGTCATCTGCATAACAATGAAAATATATACAGTGCTTTCTAATAATGTTGCCTAACGGAAGCATATATAAACAAAAAAGAGTAGGGCCTAGCACAGATCCCTGTGGAACTCCATGACTAAGCTTTGAGTTGAAAGAAAACTCATTATTTACATGAACAAACTGGAATCTATCAGATAAATAAGATCTAAACCACTGCAACGAAGTTCCATTAAGTCCAACTTAGTGTTCTAATCTATCAAGTAGAATATTGTGATCGATAATATCAAAAGCTGCGCTAAGGTCTAAAAGGACAAGTACAGAAACCAGTCCATTATCAGATGCGATGAGGAGGTCGTTAGTGACCTTCGCTAAGGCTGTTTCAGTACTATGATGGATTCTAAACCCAGATTGAAACTCTTCAAGTAAACCATTTTCCTGCAGGTGGTAAAATAATTACGTAGCAACAACTCTTTCTAAGATTTTTGAACTGAAAGGGAGATTAGAGATTGGTCTATAGTTAGCTAAAGCTCCTGGATCTAGCGTTGGCTTTTTGAGTAAGTGTTTAATTACAGCCGTTTTAAAAGCCTGCGGTACATGGCCTAAAGTTAATGAAGAATTGATTATATGAAGAATAAAGCTACCAATAAGTGGGGAGACTTCTTTAAATAACCTGGTAGGAATAGGGTCTAAAAGACAAGTTGAAGGTTTGGATGAGGAAACTATTTTGTCTAACTCACAAAGATCGATTGGAGTAAACTCATCAAGACAGACATCAATTGAAGGAGTTGTAGCAGTTACAGTATTTAAGATAACTGTGGGAAGAATCTGATTGATTTTATCTCTGAAGGATGAAATTTTAATATTGAAAAAGTTCATAAAGTCCTGACTAGTAAGCTCTAAGGGAATGCTAGGATTGACAGAGTCCTGACTCTTTGTCAACCTCAGAATCAGAAAAAGATTTATTGCCAAGTACATTAACAGATCACTGATAACATACGAGAGAATTTGACTTGACACAGTAATGAACCTGCATTTCCGTGCCGCGGTGCATCTGCAACGCGCCTATCAGCAGGAGGGTACAGGTCGCATAAAGATGATACAATAGGAAGGAGCAAAAAAATCATTGATTCAAAATACTGGTTACATACTTAATCAATATTAAGAGTTCAAGGAAAAAAAAAGCTCATGCACATATATTCGCTACACACAGAATTCACAGGACACAAGAGAGCAGTGTTGTCTTTATTCAGTTCATGGATCAATGTGTGTGCGGTGTTGAGCAGTGTTGATGATAATAAGAGAGACCCAAGGACCCTTGGCAGAAGATGTTTTGTCTGTCTGGCGCCAGTCTTATCTGGCGCTGCAGCTGGCTGTCCAAGGCCTTGTACTCATGATTTTGAAAAAACACAGTCTGCAGACAGCCAGGAGGAATTTTCATGGGGAATAATAATGCCAAATAGGACTGATCACAGAGAAGACTTGTATTTCTTCTGTAGATTCAGTACATTAATCCTTCATTGCGCAGCTTTGAATTCGTCGTGGAAAGACCTGAGCGAACCCATGATGTAATCCACCTTACGAGACAGTTCTCCAGTAGTCGCTATCAGGGTCTTCTCCAGTTTTTCAATTTGTTGGATGCACCTCGCCTGGCCAGCATTTTGATAGGTTGAATCCATCTTCAGCAATTTGCGGTAAACCAAGACAATTCCCGTCCCAATCAGAATTATCCCAATCACCAAGATTACGAAGATAAACAAATCTTCAATATCTTCGATAGAGAGATTAGAGAGACACAGCATTTTCCAATTACCTGTGTCACGTAAATAGCCCACTGGAGCCGTTCCAGCGGGGCAGACAGCTTCCCCCGGAGCACTTTTCCTTGTTGAAAAAATAGTGTCAATTGTGTTCAAAGCCCAGCTTATTAACTCCATAATTTCTTTTCGGCGGTCGCAGTTGGACGCAGACAGACAACAGCAAGCTGGGATCCAGTAGTTAGGAGGGGAGGAAAAAGTCAGAGCAGGAGAGAAGAAAAAAGTGTCTACTCTCTTGGGAGGGCGGAAGTGAAGAGCTCTGCCTACAGTGCTGAAAAGAAACCTGGGATTATTCTTGTTTTCTTCTATTAATGCAGAATAATAACTCATTCTAGCTTTTCTAAGATATTTTTTATCAATTAAAAGATGATTTCTCCAAGATAAATAGATTTCATCTAAATTAGTGGAGCACCATTTTCTTTCTAATTGACGAGTCTTCTGTTTTAAGCTACGAGTTTCTGTGTTAAACCAAGGAGTTAGAAATCTCTGATTAGACTTTTTCTTTTTTAAGGAGGCCACCAAGTCTAGAGTCTGATGCAGAGAAGCTGTAACACTATCCACCATGTTATCAATTACAGAAGGAGCAAGCTGTCTATAGCTTATTTCCTTTGTGTTGATACATGGCATAGAGGAAACGATCTGCATAAATTTGGTAACAGCATCATCTGAGAGGCATCTACTGTAATAATATGTTTCTTTAGGAGCCAAATAGTCAGAAATAGTAAAATCAAAGGTTAACAGACAATGGTCTGACAGTACAAGGTTATGAGGAGACACTACCAGATTTTCTCTTTCTATGCCATATGTCAGAACAAGGTCCAATGTATGGTGGAGGTAATGAGTAGAATTTACTACTTTCTGAGAAAACCCAATCGAGTCTGATATTGAATTAAATGCCACATTAAGGCAGTCACTATCTACATCCACATGTATATTAAAGTCCCCTACTATAATTATTTTTATTATTATTTATAATTCAGATTTCAGCACTAAATCAGCTAAGAAATCAGCAAATTCGGATAAAAATTCTGAGTAGGTTGATGGGGGACGATAAACTATGGCAAATAAAATTGGCTTTAACCTAAAATTGGTAAAGTGCCCAATCCTGAGGACCAGGCCCTTAAAGGAATTATAACATGTTTTTTGCTTTACACTAACTAGTAATTTGGAATGGTAAATTGTTGCTACTCCTCCTCCACGACCAGAACTTCTTGGATTTTGACGGTTTAAATAACCAGAGGGAGTTGATTCATTTAAACCAACATAATCTTCTTGCCCTAACCAAGTCTCTGTAAGGGAAATTAAATCAATCTGATGATCAATTAACAGATCATGGACTAACAGAGACTTGGGAGTTAGAGACCTAATATTTAATAAACCACATTTAATTTTTAAATTATGAGGAGAAACAGAGGCCAAATCATTCAATTTAGAGGCTTTATGTTTAATTTGAGTTTTACCAATATTTTGCTTAATCACTTTGGGATGCTTATATATTATATTTTTATTTACTTTGGAGGGAGCAGACAATGATTCTCTGATCGGGAAGACAGGGGCTAAGTTGAGGGGTGGCGGATGAAGAGGAGCTGCAGAGAGGCGTGTAAGACTGTGACTCTGCTTCCTGGTCCCAACTCTGAGTAGTAAAGGTTTTGGAAATTTGGATAAAAAAGATTCCAGATTGTTAGATAAATGAGAAGCACCATCCAAAGTGGGATGAATGCTGTCTCGTCTCATAAGACCAGGTTTTCCCCAAAATGAGCTCCAATTGTCAATGTAGCCCACGTCATTTGCAGGACACCACACAGACAGCCAGCGGTTCAAGGATGACAAGCGGCTAAACATGTCATCACTGGTCAGATTGGGGAGGGGCCCAGACAATACTACAGAGGCAGACATCGTTTTTGCAAAGTCACACACCGATTCTACATTAAGTTTCATGACTTCCGACTGCCGGAGATGGATGTCATTAATGCCAGCGTGAATAACAATTGTGGAGTATTTACAGTTACTTTTATCCAGCATTTTCAAATTTGACTCAGTGTCGCCTACTCTGGCCCCAGGAATGCATTTGACTATGGCCGCTGGAGTCTCTAGGTTCACGTTTCTGACTACAAAGTCGCCAATGATCAGAGATTTTTCCTCAGCGGGTGTGTCGCTGAGCGGGGAAAAACGATTAGAAACGTGAACAGGTTGGAGGTGTACCGGGGCTTTGCGACTAGGCTTCCTTCTCACCATCACTCGCCCAGTCTCCTCGCTGCTGAGGAGAGCCGGAGGACTGCTAACGGGGTTAGCTATGCTAGCTGGCTCCGCTGCAGCTAAGGGGCGTCCGTCAAGAGTAACTGGCGCAGACGGTGTTTCAATGCAGCAGAGCCGGGATTCCAAATCAGACAACCTCACCTCGAGCGCCTCAAAAAGACAACATTTATTACATTTACCATTATCACTAAAAGAGGCAGAGGTGTAGCTAAACATCTGACAGAGAGAGCACACCAGAGGAGGAGAGGAAGGAGAGCTAGTAGCCATCGCTAGTGGCTAACCCAAAAGCTCAGGAGAGTGAGGAGAGCAAACCACACAGACAGACAGCAAAACTGGAAGTGATGATACGTTACCACAAGGAAGTGACGATCAATCAACATGCTCCACACATGCTCTCTGCGGTCAATCATGCGGATATGTTGGCGAGACTGCATTACCAACCAGGAGGTTCTCGACCAAGCAGGCCTTTTAAGCATCGAAGCCAGGATCCTCCAGGCCCAGCTTCAATGGTCTGGTGACGTCATCTGCATGGATGAGTCCCGAATCCCCAGACAGCTCTTCTACAGAGAACTGGCACAGTGCAGTCGCAACCAGGGTAGCCCAAAGAAGAGGTTCAAGGACAACCTCAAGGCAAACCTCAAGTGGGCAGACCTCCAGCCGTGAGAACTTGAGGCCACTGCAGCTGACAGAATTGCTTGGCGTGCTGCGATAAGGAGGTCCATAATAGCATTTGAAGATGACCGCCACCAACGTCTTGCAGCAGCACATGATC
The DNA here is from genome assembly GCA_020510985.1 of Pholidichthys leucotaenia. Taxonomy (NCBI): domain Eukaryota; kingdom Metazoa; phylum Chordata; class Actinopteri; order Cichliformes; family Pholidichthyidae; genus Pholidichthys; species Pholidichthys leucotaenia. Next base: position 78,586,920 of record CM035846.1, read on the forward strand.
AGCGACACAGAATGTCTTCCACTGTCCTGACAGCCATCGCTCCATGCCCGACCTGCAACCGACTGTGCACTTCGGACGTCGGCCTCCAAAGCCACATGCGTGTCCACAGATGACTGCACAACATGTCATCCTTGGTTCCTGAGAGACTACTGTCATGTCCGCTGTATAATTTTGCAGCGAACATATAAATTGGCAACAAGCCCAAAATGCAGTTCAGGTTCAGGTTACTTTATTTGTACCCGTAGGTAGATTTGTTCAGTGTAAGTAATGTATTTATTAACAAAGGCAAAATGTGCAGAATGTTCAAATAAAAGTTACTGTGAATAAGAGTAGACAACCCGCAATAACCCATCCATCCATCCATCCATCTTCTTCCACTTAATCCTTTTAGGGTCACGGGGGGGCTGGAGCCTATCCCAGCATCTTTGGGGTAGAGGCAGGGTACACCCTGGACAGATCGCCAGTCCATCATAGGGCCAACACAGAGAGACAGACAACCCTCGTAGGCTTAAAGGGAATGCCTCACGCGCTCCAGACAGTCAGGAGCGGAAGGGAAAGGCACAAAGAAAGACTTACGAATATGTTGGAGCAGAAAGGCTCTAAAACACAACATACAGAGTCCAGGGGAAGGAAGCCAATAATCCGGGGAGTCAGGTTGTCCCATGGTGACATAAGCTGCCCCACTGGCTGAGCACACTGCCTCCCAATAAGTACTCAATATACTGATGAAGGCAAGTGGACACAGCCGTGTGGCAAGCAGGTGTGTGATAAGTGGATAAGTGTGTGTGTGTGTGTGTGTGTGTGTGTGTGTGTGTGTGTGTGTGTGTGTGTGTGTGTGTGTGTGTGTGCGCGCGCACGCGCGCATGTGGTGAAACAATACGTGCCTGTGAATGTCTGGTGAGGAGGAGGCGTGACTGTAGGACTGGCAGAGATCAAAGCTCAATCTGTCAGCTGGAATTAATAAGCAATAATCAAAACCCTACAGCCACAGGTCATGGACAGGGTAGAGCAACCCTGAGCAACCCCCCAAGGGATTGATACCAGACACCCACCATACCATCAAAATGGAAAATGCAACCTGCCCCCCACTCAAAAGGCCAATACAACAACCCAGGTCGGGAGGTGGGGGAAAACAGGTTAGGAGCGATAAATCAGGAATAGATTAACACCACAATACAACACCACAGCACTTTACCCAACCCCAAATCTAAACGAACCCACCCCACCCCCAAGAGTCCCACAGTTCATGGGGCCGGCCAGGGCCAGGGCCAGGGTCAGGGCCCAGTAGGTGGCCGTAAGTTCAGGGGGCGGCCAAAGTCCCAGGGCCAGAAGGCAGCTTGCAGAACGATATCAGGCAGCCTGCCAGAGAAACTTGACCCAGGAAACCAGTTCTTTGGGTGGCCTGCCCTCACGATTAGGCCACCAGGACCAGAAAGGAAAATGAGGCGGTGGCCTACCCACTGGAAAACTGAGAGGTGGATGGTCAGACAAGGGAAGTGGAACCCCTGCGGTCACTTGCAGTGGAATGAAAAAGACCCCAACGGTGCCCAGCAGAAGGTGGAGCAACACCCACAGGGCCTCCAAAAGGAAAGGGACAACCCCGGTGTCCCCAAACTGTCCTGTGGCACCCTCAGTGGCCCTGACGTGAGCCCAGAACTCTGTAGTACCCATGGTGGACCCGGGCTGGGCCATGGCTGCATCTGCAGTGGTCCCGGCCTGGGACAACGTTGCACCCACGGTGGACCCCGACCGAGCCATGGCTGCACCCTCGATGGTCCCAGCTTGGGACTGGGATTCGGCTGCACCCTTGATGGTCCCGGCTTGGGACTGGGACTCGCCTGCACCCTCGATGGACCCCGACCGAGCTATAGTTGCACCCATGGTGGAGCTCAGCTGGACCCCTGCTGCACCCACAGTGGGACCTTGCTGGGTCGCTGCTGCACCCTTGGTGGACCTCAGGCTGAGGCATGGAGCATATGGCGGACCAAGGCTGGAGTGCAGCGCCCACGTGGGACTGAAGCTGGGGCGTGGCACCCACGATGGTCCCCGGCCAGAACACAGCACCCATGGAGACCCAGGCTGAGATGGAACCCAAACTACAGCCTCTGGCAGATGGGGAGGTGAATCCTGGTCAATTTCACTGGGAACAGTAGCAGCCTCGGTTACCTCTGGCGGCGAGCCTGGTCCCTTGGCCTCGTCCAGTGACACGGACCTCTCTCCGGTGACCCTAGATGAGGACTCAAACAGAAAAGAGGAAGAGTCAGGGTTGCCGGCAGCGGCAGAGCCCGGAGAGGTGAGCTCAGGTGCAGCATATGGCTGCAGCTGGCCCTCCTCACCTTGAGCTAGGCAAAAATGCGCTAATATGGAAAGAAGGAAGACAAAAGAGAGCACTTGCCTTAGCTCAAGCTCAACCGCCGTCTAGGACTCTGGTGATCAGGGCGATGTCTCCATTGGCTTGACCTGCTGGAGGTGCAGCTCGGGCGCTGACTCTTCTATGGCAGCTTCCATAGCAGGCATAATGGTTTCTGCAGTCTCTGTTGTCCCAGCCATTGTGACCCACGCTGGTGATTCCTCCAGCATGGCAGCTGGGGTCTGGCTCACCATTGCTATGGGGGAACAATATTCCTGGACCTCTGGCTCCTCCTGGTCCCGGTGGTGTGGCTGTGGCACTGGCATACACTCGGAGGAAGCAGGATAGAGCAGGGAGAGGGCTGGTGAGCAGTTCAGAGCTGCAGCAGGTGGAGAGATCTCTGGGGACTGCGCACCCAGAGATCCTCTTCCAGGGATCAGGCAAGAATTTTCAATAATTTTGGAACCACATGAAGAGATTACTTGCCTGTTCTCCTGGTTTATGATGTTTGCTGCTGCAGGAGGCGAGGTAATGCTCCTCGCGATGGCTGTGGTGGAACTAGGCTCCTCCATACATTGTGGAGATAGCGCAAGTAGGTTCATTTTGTCTTCTTTTAATTATTTACCTTTTGTTCTTATTAAAGACAAAAATAGAAAGATGTTTTTACCTTCTTTACATGTTTCAACTGTGCACTGCAGCCTTCGTCAGAAGAGTCAGCTGATTGCTGCCAGGTGTCATTTTATCAGCTGACTTTTGTAGGCAGGGCCAGCCCAGCAGACCTGTCAGATCCACCGAGCCGGCCCCACTTTGGAAATTGGAAAAACACGGGCACGCTACAGAAACCACCTGAGATTTAACCTCCGTTGCAGAGGTGAGGATGTCACACCAGCAAGCCTCAACATAAAAAATCCAATTCCGACCAAAAACACAGAGAAAATTATCAATAAAGCACGGAAAGACCTGATCAAAGAATGGATAAGAATGACAGCAAACAAAGTGGACAGAATCAACAACCAGATCAAAGAGGAAATGTACATTTTCAAGAAACACTACCCGACCGACCAGGAAATGCAGGAGCAGATAAAAGCACAGTTAAAACACACACACACAGACAGGAAATCATTATAACGAAAAACCGCCATTTAAAAAAACTAAAAAAAACTTACAGAAAGGAAGATTGAGCGAAGACAAACACACACGGAAACAAACGCTAAGTGGGTCAAAAACTTATCAAAACAGAAAACAGTGCTGAGCAGAGGACAGAACTTCGCCATCACACCAGCCAAAATACCCCATGAAGAATATATCCTTGCAACAGAACTTGCATGTGAAAAAATCCAGGACCAAGGGAAAAAAGCATCACTCTGGAACGCAGTCGCAGGAATCCTCAAAACGGCCAAATTACCACAAAGCAACATTACAAAAGAAGAAGAAAAAGCATTAAACTCACTCAAGACAGAAAAAACGATCACAATCCTCCCATCAGATAAAGGCAGAACTACAGTAGTAATGGACATGGAAACATATGAAAAACAGATGGAAACCATGTTGGCAGATAACAGCACAAATGAAATCATTAAAACAAACCCCACAGAAGAAAAGAAAAAAATGCTAAAAGCCCTTCTCAAACCCCTATTAGAAAGCAAAAAATCACAAAAGACGCATATGATCACCTGATTCCCACATCCAGCATCTGACATGGTTCTAGTGACCCAAAAGAGCAGACACGACTCAGAGTTGACACAATTAACCTTTTATTGATAACAGTGGACGTGAGTGGGTGCGTGTATGCATGTTTAGATGTGTATAGTATGAGTTCAGGTTCAGGTTCAGGTTCAGGTTACTTTATTTGTACCCGTAGGTAGATTTGTTTTGCAGTTGGTGACATCCATATTTACAAGCCACTAATTACATTCAACATAGACACAAACACAGGCACACATCTTACAAAATAGGTAAATATAAAATATGTACAATATAATTTTTATAGCTTGTTCAACTCTTTGACAGCAGCAGGGACAAAGCTGTTTTTGTAGCGCTGGGGTCTACTTTTTGGGACAGCAAACCTCCGTCTGGAGGGAAGAAGCTGAAAGTTGCAGTGCAAAGGGTGATAGTCATCATTTAAAATCGAGTCGGCCATCCTCTGTACTTGTCTGGTGTACAGGGATGTCAGGCTCAGCTGTGACTCACCAAGCAAACGACTGGACCATCTGACTACCTGATCCAAGGATTTCCTCTGTTTCAGTTTTATCTGACCAAACCATGACATTAAAGAAAAGGATAAAACAGATTCAATAAAAGCCCGATAAAACATAGTCATTATGGTTCGGTCAATTTGGAAGCGTGCAAGTTTCCTCAAACAATGCAAATTTTGCTGACCCTTTTTGCACACCCTTTCACAGTTCACCTCGAAGTTCAATCCACTATCAATAATCGTCCCAAGATATTTGTACGATTGTACACATTCGGTGGTCTGGCCTTTTAGTATGGTGACTTTGTGCCTGGGAGTTTTCCTCCTAAAGTCAATAATCATATCTTTCATTTTTGTTGTATTCAGCTGCAGGTAGGAATCCTCACACCAGTGAACAAAGTCATCAACTGCTGGGCCGTGGCCACTCTCACCATCCTGGAGGAGACTGACAATGACTGAGTCATCAGCATACTTTATAATGTGTCTGTTGTCATGTCTGCTCCGACACATGTTTGTGTACAGGATGAAGAGTAGTGGTGACAACACACACCCCTGAGGAGAGCCAGTAGAAGAGCACTTTAGGTCAGACAATGTGCCATTGACCCTTACTCTCTGCATCCTGTTGGTTAAGAAATCCAGAATCCAACCCACCAGATTATTGCTTAAATCAAATTGTTGCAGGAGCCTTTCAACTAAAATATGAGGTTGGATTGTATTAAAGGCAGAAGAAAAGTCCACAAATAAAAGCCTGGCGTGTGTCCCATTAAAATCCAGATGTTTAAAAAGCATGTCAAACAGAGTGACAGTGGCATCCTCCACTCCTCTGTGAGGCCTATAGGCAAACTGCAGAGGATCCAATGCATGTTCAGTCTGCCTTAGGACCTCACATCTGACCAGTTTTTCAAAAATGTTCATTAAAATTGAAGTCAAAGCAACTGGTCTAAAGTCATTTACCATTTTAGGACAGCTGGATTTTGGAACGGGAACAACCACGGCATCTTTCCAGATCTTAGGCACATGTTGTGTCTGTAAGGACTTATTGAAAATGTAATGAAATATAGGACTCAGTTCATGTGCACAGGACTTTACCAGGCGGCCACATATATTATCAGGGCCCTGACTTTTGTTCACTTTTACAGCGCGGAACTCCCTTTTAACATCCTGCATCTCAATATTAAAGTGCTGATTGTCTTTGAGTTTCTGTTTCAAATCTTGGATTTCTGTGCTAAAATCAAAGGAGTCAAAACGACCATAAAAACAATTAAGAGCATTAGCCAGCTCTGTGTCTGAACTAAAACCATCTAAAAACACACGATTACTGCGCTCTGTGCTCTGAAGGCCTGCAATAGTTTTCATACTGGCCCAGGCTTAACCAAGTTTATTTGCTGCCATCTTGCTTTCCAACTCTGATTTATAATTCTGTTTTGCTCTTAAAATTTCAGCCTTCAGCTCCTTGGTGGCAACCTGTAGCTCAGAAACAGACCCCTGTTTAAAGGAAAGAGCTTTCCTCTGTAAGCAGGATTTAACTGATTTAGTAACCCATGGTTTGTTGTTGGGGTATATTTTGACACGTTTACGTGGAACAATCTTATTTTGACAGTAAGCCATGTATGAGCATGTGAGCTCAGTCAGAGAGTCCAAGTCATCCCCGCAGGCCATTATGAACATCTTCCAGTCTGTACAGTCAAAGCATTCCTGGAGGCTGTGCTCTGAATCTTCTGTCCACACATCAATGTCTCTCATCTCCACCTTGCCTCTTCTGAGAGCAGTTTTATATGTGGGTGAGTTGGCGAATCAGCTGGGGCAAGCAGAGCACCATACGACCTGGCAACCCTACGGAGAAACAAAGGGAGAGTTAGCTGCAGTGCAGGCAAGGTGAGCACCAGATAGTTCTACACTTACTATCAGAGATGGTAGGGAAGCGCAGGTAGCACGGAAGCCACAATCAGGAGGATAGTGCCCGTAGGGTAGCCGGGGATCTGAATGCCAGTGTGGGGAAATGGGTGAGTCCACCGCCAGGGAGAAGGAATCCGCTGCCACAGATCTCGGCCTGTGCACAGGGGATTAGGACAAGGTGAGAAGGTAAGATGGTGGCTTACTTGGTAGAAGATGAGTCCAGGAGGCGCAGGCCCGGACAGGCAACAGTTGAGGCTTGGAAGCCCAACGTGAAGAAGCTCCGTGAGGCTAGGAAGCTCGACAAAGGTTTGGCGTAGCAGGTTTCTGGAGAAGGAAACAGATGACTCCGCACAGAGCATTGGACCTGATGGTATATATAGCCAGAGAATAATGACAGGCAGGTGTGCACACAGGTATGTAAATTGGCAGCCATGACAGCATCACCCCTCGGATCTATGGAACCCCAAAAATACATAAGAACCCAGGCTCTCCACTCCGGCCCATAGCCCTCCCAGTCCACCAGGTACTGCAGGCCACAACCCCGGCGACAAACGTCCAAGATGGTGGTGACTGGCCATGCCGGGTCGCCGTTGATCACCATCGGTGGAGGTGGAGACCTGGGAGGGGAACACAAAGGGCTGGAGTAGACGGGCTTGACCTGAGAAACATGAAACGTTGAGCAGATGCGGAGGGAGGGGGGAAGAGTTAGGCTCACAGAGACAGGGTTAATAATCCGACTAATAGGAAAAGGTCCAATGAACCATTGCGCCGTCTTCTTCCTTTCAGCCTTCAGATTAATGTTCTTAGTGGACAACCATACCTGTTGGCCCACCTGGTAGGCAGGAGCCGGGACCCTGTGCCAGTTGGCCACCGAAGTGTTGCGCTCAGCCGTCGGTCGGTCCGTCGCCGGTGTAGCAGGTTCCTGGAGAAGGAAACAGACGACTCCGCACAGAGCATTGGACCTGACGGTACGTATATATAGCCAGAGAAAAATGACAGGCAGGTGTGAGAACAGGTGTGTAAATTGGCAGCCATGACAGCATCACTCCTCGGATCTATGGAACCCCAAAAATACATAAGGATATCCCGCTGCAGCCAATAATAGACAGTATCGGATCAGTCACATACAACTTATCAAAAGCCCTGGTTGAAATCATCAAACCCCTCCTTGGACTATTAGAATTCCACTGCAAAAACTCAAAAGAGCTGGCACAAGAACTCAAAAATATGAAAATTGAATCAGACGAGATCCTCATTTCACATGATGTCATTTCATTATTCACAAAGGCCCCTATTGATGTCACACTACATATAGTGCAAGAATGCCTCAGTAATGACAGAACTCTAAAAAGATGCACCAATCTCACAGTTCACGACATATCTGAACTATAACAATTTGTTGCAAAATCCACCTATTTTCAATACAGAGGAAAAATCTACAGACAAAAAGAAGGATTTGCAATGGTAGACACACTATCAGCCATCATGAGCAACTTTTTCATGGAGTATCTGGAAAACAAAGCCATCAACACAGCACCTACACAATGTAAACCCACCCTCTGGAAGAGTTACATGGATGATATTCTGGAGAAAATAAGGAAAGGACACACACAAGAACTCACTGACCATCTGAATAGCACGAACAACACTGGGAATATAAAATTCACATACGAAGAGGAAATCCACCAGAACGATGACGGCAGTATAAAAATCACAGTCTACAGGAAACCAACCCACACAGACCAATACCTACTATAGACATCAGAACACCCCACAGCACACAAACTATGAGTTGTCAGGATGTTATATGAATGGGCCACCATCATCACAGACCAAGAAGACAGACAGTCGGAGGATAACCACATAAAACATGCACTCATACACTGCCAATATCCAGTATGGGTCATAAACAAAGGGAAACAGCAAGTCAAAAACAAAGTAAACAAACAGGAATCAAGACACAGAACAAAAGCCGAAATCAAAAACAAGGACACCATAACTATACCATACATCCGAGGGATAATGTAACCAATTCAAAGGATCATGAAAAAATACAAAATAAACACACCAATAAAACCACACAAAAAAGTAAGACAGTTATTAATACACCTCAAGGACAAAATAGAACAAGACAAAAAAATGCAATGCAATATATGAAATATCATGCAGATCATGCAACAAAACCTACATTGGAAAAACCGTAAGATCATTCACCACAAGTCAAAAAGAACACCAGAATGAATGTGAGAAGGAAACACAAGGACGACTCACAAGTTCACAAAAAGAAAAGGCAGAACAAGAAACATTAAAATCAGCAATATCAGATCACTGCAAAAGAAATAATCACATCGGGGACTGGGACAATGCAAAAATCATTGGATCGGAGAGCAACAGACACAAACGCTGGATCAAGGAGGCCATAGAAATCAGGAAGAGGGGAAAAGATACCATGAACCCAGATGAGGGGGCCTTTATGCTTTCCCACACCTAGGACCACATTCTTCAGAGACCATCAGATGGCGGACAGTGGGGCCCGCTCTATTTTTGTCTTTAATAATTGTGGAGATGCCTCCCTGGACGGCGCTGGAGAGGAAATGGAGGCCATCAATCTCTCCTTGTCCAGGCGGCGATCAATCTCCGCCAGCAAAGTCAGTCTGTGTTTCTCCAACCCTCCCGGAGAATGAGCGGGACTGAGTTCTGGAAACGAGGGTGGGGCTGGAGCGGGAGAGCTGAAGGAAAAGGAGTGCCTTTCTCGGCGTGAACGCCTCTTCCATGTCGGGCACTGCTCCGTCACTAATAATTCCCTCCCTTGCTCCTCTCCATGCAGCGCGAGGATGGAATGGAGAATGTCCGCAGACTCAGGGAAAAACAACAGGTCGGGACATTCCCATAATACCTCCGTTGCGGTATCCTGGACGGCAGGAAAAGCCTCTGAGGAATACTGCCCCTGTATCCAAAAAAGGGCTTCCTCCAAACGGGCCAGTCCGTGCAGCTCTGCATCATTCCAGAAGTTCATCATGGCTCCAGCAGCAGGTAGGAAAAACACACGAAAAATGAGCGTAACACGCTACTTACTGCTTGGGCTCTTTTGGTGGCAGCTTACTGTCACGTCTGCTGCGTAATTTCGCAGCGAACATACTATAAATTCGCAACGAGCCCAAAAAGCAGTGTAGGTAACGTGTTTATTAACAATGGGAAAATGTACAAAATGTCCAAATAACAGTTACTGTGAATAAGAGTAGACAACCCGGAACAACCCTCGTAGGCTTAAAGGGAATGCCTCACGCGCTCTGGACGGTCAGGAGTGGAGGGGAAAGGCACAAAGGAAGACTTACGAAAATGCTGGAGTGGAAAGGCTCTAAAACACAACATACAGAGTCCAGGGGAAGGAAGCCAATAATCTGGGGAGTCAGGTTGTCCCATGGTGACATAAGCTGCCAGAGCACACTGCCTCCCAATAAGTACTCAATATACTGATGAAGGCAAGTGGACACAGCCGTGTGGCAAGCAGGTGCGTGATAATTAGATAAGTGTGTGTGTGTGTGTGTGTGTGTGTGTGTGTGTGTGTGTGTGTGTGTGTGTGTGTGTGTGTGTGTGCGCACGCGCGCATGTGGTGAAACAATACGCGCCAGTGAATGTCTGGTGAGGAGGAGGCGTGGCTGTAGGACTGGCAGCGAGCAAAGCTCAATCTGTCAGCTGGAATTAATAAGCAATAATCAAAACCCTACAGCCACAGATCATGGATGGGGTAGAGCAACCCCGAACATGACAACTACCAAGAAAGACCAGACTGAGGCACTAGGGGGCCCCAAAGCACAATCTTGCATATGGTACGCTCTCTTCAGCTTATATTGCTATGCCCAATGTGGTGAAAACCTGTGAGAATGGCACACAGAAATCATTGTTTATCCCTCCCCTTCAAACACCCCCATCGTGGCTTTGCCATAGATCCAAGATTCTGAGAGATGTGGTTGCATTTTTGTTGTAGTATGTTGCAAAATAATCCCATTTCTTTTTTGTTGTTCACTCTGAGGTGTCTTTAGTTTTTCACAGTAGTACTCGTCGTCGGCCTCCGTCGGTCTATGATGACCATGGAAGAGAATCCTAAATGTCTACTCTGCTGGAACAGCACCGCCTGTGGCTGAACAGGCCAATGCGCGAATGGCAGTCCCTGTCACACAGGTCGCACTTGTGGGTGGTCTCCGTGCTGCTGGAGCTGTGGCGGTTCTTCCTGCGGGTCCTTTTTTCATCTGCTGCAGCAGTCAGTCTCTCTTCACCCACCTTGAGCTGTCTGGTCAGGGTGCCTCTCAATTTGGAGCGGTCCGTTGCAAGGTCCTCCTAGTGCTCTGTGTTGATCTCCAGGGCCTTCATGTCTCTCTTGCAGACGTCTCTAAAGCGCAGCTGTGGGTGGCCAATGTCTCTCCTGCCAGTCGCCAGTTCTCCGTAGAGGACGTCTTTGGGGATTCTGCCATCCTCTGATCAAGGACTCAAGGACTCAAGAATTATCAACTGATTAATGACCTCCAGCTCGTAGTCGTCGATGGTGATGGTTGGTGGTGCTTCCGTGCCTTGCGCCAAGACGTTAGTCTTCTTCAGGCTAATGGTAAGCCCGAAGTCCTTGCATGTCTGGGAGAAGCGGTCCATCAGGGTCTGAAGCTTCTGCTGTGTGTGGGTTGTGACTGCAGCGTCGTCTGCGAACAGCATGTCTCTGATTAGAGCCTCGCGTACTTTGGTTCTGGCTTTCAGGCAGGCGAGGTTGAAAAGCCTGCCGTCAGCTCTTGTGTGCAGGTAGATACCCTCTGTTGCTGTGCTGAAGGCATGCCTCAGGAGCATAGCAAAGAAAATCCCAAAGAGGGTTGGCACAAGTACACAGCCCTGTTTCACTCCGCTGCGTACGTTGAATGGCTCTGAAACGTTGCCGTTGTGCTGCACTATCCCCTGCATGTTGGTGTGAAACGATTCGATGAGGCTTTGCAACTTTGGTGGGCATCCTATCTTTGGCAGGATCTTGAAAAGGCCCTCTCTGCTGACCAGATCGAACGCTTTGGTGAGGTCGATGAAGGCGACGTACAGGGGCATATTCTGTTCTCTGCATTTCTCCTGGAGTTGGCGGATGGAGAATATCATGTCTACCGTTGATCGCTCAGCGCGGAAGCCACACTGAGACTCGGGGTAGACACGTTCGGCAAGCTTCTGTAGACAAACGAGAACAACTGCGTAGACTTTGCCAACAACGCTGAGGAGGTAGATGCCCCTGTAGTTGTTGAAGTCGCTTCTCTCCCCTTTGTTTTTGTAGAGGGTGATGATCTTGGCGTCCCTCATGTCCTGTGGTACGGCACCTTCCTTCCAGCACTGGCAGAGGACGTCATGCAATGGCAGCAGTAGGGCGGTCTTGCAGTGCTTGATCAGGTCGGGCGGTATGCCGTCATTGCCGGGTGCCTTGCCAGCGGCCAAGCTATCAATGGCCTTGCTGAGTTCATTGATGGCTGGCTCGGCGTCAAGTTCGTCCATGGATGGCAGACAACCGATGGCATCAAGGGCTGATGGTGTCACGGTGTTCTGTCTAGAGTAGAGGTCGGAGTAGTGCTCCACCCATCTCTCCATCTGCTTGTTCTTTTCTGTGATCATCTCCCCAGTGGAGGATTTGAGGGGGGCCATCTTGCTCTGAGCCGGACCAAGTGCTTTCTTGATGCCATCGTACATACCACGGATGTTCCCTGTTCTGAGCTGACTCCAGTACTCGTTGGCACAGCACCGAGCAGTCTGCTGAACTTTGCTTCTCGCAGCCCTCAGAATCTGGATATTCTTCTCGTTTGGGTACTTCTTGTACTCGGCAGAGCTGAGCGCTTGGCTTTAATGACGGGGGTCATCTTGGTCAACTTGGCATCAAACCAGTCCTGTGACTTTGAGGTCTTCCTCCCAAAGGTAGCCAAGGCTGCGCGGTGGATGGTGTTTCGCAGCTCTTCCCACTTCTGCTTTGCAGATTCTCCTTCCTGTGGTCCACCAAGTTCCTTCTCAAAAGTGGAGGCAAACCGCTCAACAAGTTCTGGTTGGGCCATCTTGATGGTGTCAATCCGCGCCTTTCCAGGCTGTCTAGCATGATGGAATTTCTTCAGTTGCAGCTTGACCTTGCAACACACCAATGAATGGTCTGTGTCGCAATCTGCACTCTGGAACGAACGGGTGATTAGCATGTTCTTCAGTGAGGTGCACCTGGTAAGGATCAAGTCCAGCTGGTGCCAGTGCTTTGAGTGCAGATGTCGCCAGGAAACCTTGTGTTGGGGTTTGGTCTTGAAGAATGAGTTTGTGATGCACAGATCGTGATAAGTGCAGAAATCGAGCAGCCGCTGTCCGTTGTCGTTCATTCTGCCCACGCCAAATGGTCCAAGACAGGAGGGCCAGGAGTCGTGGTCAGCACCCACTCTGGCATTGAAGTCTCCAAGGAGAATGAGTTGTTCAGAGTTGGGGATGATCCTGACAGTTGTTGCGAGATTCTCGTAGAACTCATCTTTTGCCTCTGGTGTGGCTGTCAGTGTTGGGGCATACACACTGATGAGGGTGGCTGGGCCTTGAGTGGTGTTGAGGCGGAGGGTGAGGAGTCGTGCAGAGCCATTGCTGCCCGGTTCCACCATCTTCAGCAAGGTGTTCTTCACTGCGAAGCCCACTCCGTGTTCCCTGTGTTCGTCACTGCTCTTTCCCTGCCAGTAGAACGTGTAGTCCTTCTCTCTCAGTGTGCCTGCGTCAGCCAACCGTGTTTCCTGGAGAGTGGCGATATCCACTTCCAGTCTCTTCAGCTCATTATTGATGATGGCAGTCTTCCTGGTGTCGTTGATGTCCTTGAGGTTAGCAGCAAGTCCTGTCATCATAGTGCGGACGTTCCAAGTTCCCAGTTTTAGAGTTGGTCTCTTTTGTTTTTTTGTCTTGCCTGGTGTGAAAGTTCTCAGCCAGCCGTTCGGACTTCTCCTCATCCCCATGCACCCAATGAGGAAAGCAGGCTGTGGCAGGACAACACCTTCTTGGCTGGGGGCTGCCCAGCTTGAGGCGGGCGGCAGCTGTCCAGTGAGATCCGATGATCCCTCCCACCGTCAGGAACAACCCCTGGCGCCGCGCTCTACGCCAATTGAGCGGTGGCTTATAACCGGTAACTGTCATTCCCCATGTTTTGTCTACGCCAAAGGCGACGCTGGAGTGTCCTCTCCAGTGATCCGTGTTCTACCTTCCAGCATTGGGCGTTGGTAGGATTCAAGCCTGGGCAGGAAGATGTGGAGGACAAGATGTTACCCATGCAGCATGTCCCCCCTCTCCACGTCACTGATGAATCCAAAGGAACAGCAGGGCTGCTACAGTTTGGCACCAGCGCCGTCGCAGGAGCTGCCAGAACGATGTTGAGCACAACAGAGAACTGCCATAGGGACTCCGACTCCGGATTTTTCCTCAGGGTTGACTCCCGAAGCCTTTCCCGTGACCGGGTGTGCCGCAAGGCAGCAGAGGTTTGAAATCAGGGTTTACCTTTCCCTAAATGGGCTACCTTCCCAGGTTGACGAGCCACCATCTACCCGAAGCATTTGGTTTTAAGGCGCCAGAGATCCACCCTCGCCCCTTCTCCTATTAGTAAAAGCAGTTCCGCCGGGCTTAGAGATTAAACCACATGGGCAGGCTATGAGATGGACTTAGTTGTCAGAGGCTTTTCGAGACACACACCATAAGGAGCATTTTATAAGCACTGGGAGCTTAACCCCAGTGCCGCTCCTGGCTATGACAACCTTGGAACCACAGTAGTAAACTGACAAATATCAAAGAGGTGTTAGAGCATTAAAACAGGAGATGGCACTGAGACATCAACTATGCCTTTCACAAGTGAATTCTGTAACTTTTACTTTCATGAATTTTATCATAGTGGATGAATCAGTGTGATGACTTTCTTGAAAAAAAAAAACAGACAAAAGCTTGAACTATTTTTTTTTAAGTGAAAATGAATGGGTTAATGTTCACAGTTGGGGTTGACTCAAAGGACAAGAAGGTCCAATAAATTAAAGCTTAGATATACTCTTTATTTAAAGGAAATACATCCATGGGTTTATGAACATTTTCATTTTTTTTTAATTTATACACCACAGTGCAGCAATTGTGATAAGATACCAGTCAAGTCTCACAAAACATTGACCATGTTTACATGGTCACGAGTAAACCGATTATAATCAGCTTTCTGGAGTTACCTGATTACTCAAACTGTCATGTAAACAGAGGTTTATGAGGAAACAGATTAACACACCTAAGTTATTTGCCCAATAAATCGTTTACTCAGTGAATGTAAACACCATAAGCCATTTATTACCTTTATCGGTTTACTCTAGTAATCAGTTTCCTCATGACCATGTAAACAGGGTCAGTGTCAGTATGTTTAAAAATGACATTTTTCCCTCTACTGGACAAATTATGTCATTGATTGTATGGTAGAACTGTACTGATGTCTGCAGAAAATTATCTGAAAACTTAAATGTGGTAGACACACAATAAAACAGACTTTTTTTTAGCAACGTGAGTTTTTACTGCAGCACCAAGATATGTACGCCAACAGGTCAACATCCATATACAGTAAGTGAATGCAACCTCAGACTGTACGCTCTTTCATTCTCAGACAGTGGGAGAGCAGATGGGCCTGCTGCTGCATCTTCTACAGGTAAACTATGCTTATAATTCACATTATGATGCCAGCCTTGGCTTTTATCTTTCTGAAATTATTCAGTATAGTAGAAAATGCACACCTGCCAACAGGGCCGGCCCAAGGCATAAGTAAACTCAGAGACTGCTTAAGACCCTGAGTACCAGGGGTCCCCCAGAGCATTTAATTGATTTTAACTTTTTTGAAATTTACAGAGTGTGATGATAAAATTGCCATAGTCAAGCCTATATAATGCTATGCATACAGTGCTAGTGTTAGATTTGTAATGTTCTCTCTGTCAGAGATCAGCTGGTGACAGCCATGAGCTTCACCAGTACTTGTGGCATGCCACTCTGTAGAACTCTGTAGAGCTGGTGGCACTCCGTTCATACGGAGATTTGTGCAGTGTGGGTAAAGCAGTAGTGAAGCACTCATAAGGCGGAAGTGAGTCATTCGTGCGATATTTGTGCCGACAATGTGTACTAAAAGCCATAAGATCTTCCTACCAACGACTTGAGAGTGCCATGAGTTGCACAAAAATTTTGGTAAGATGGCAGTAAGTATGCCATATAAAGATCCCAAGGCACCCTTAGGAAGAACGTAAGAACTCTATGGATATCGTATGACAGAAAAGCACCTCATTTTTCAAGAATACCTCAAGTTGCTCTTGCGAATTGACTGGCAGCCATAAGAAACTATCCCCCCCTCCACGAGTGTCTGCAAACTCCAGAATTCGTAGGAACTGGGGGATTCTTACAAACACATTGTTCGCAAGAATTTTTGTGACTGTAGCTTAAAACATGAAAGTGGTATAGTATGCTGTATGTGACCAATCAGTCAATTACACATATGGCCATGATACTGGATGTGAAATACAGGAGTAATAATTCAATTTACATGCCATAAAAAGGTTGCACAAATTACATATCCATTGTGGTGACCCACCACAATCTACATGGACATTCAATCTTCACACTCAGCTAACCAGCAGGAAGCAGAGGACAATTTGCATACGGACAGAGAGCCCCTAGGAGACAATCAGAACAATGGACTTGTTATACATCCCCGGATTAAGGAGAGGAAATCCGGGCGCCAGTTGGTCATGCAATTGTTATGTATTGACTGATATGTATATCAATATGCAAATGTGTCAAGCATTCTCTCTCTTTGTATAACATGTATAAAAAAGCCTGCTATACATGCCTCAATAGCACACACAGCACAACACAGCGCACAGCGCTACAGTGTGTCTCATGATGTTGGAGGAAAATAAAACTGGGCAACCTCACAGCTCGTCATACCTCGCCTGAACTTATTTGTTCCTCCACACCATAAGATTTAAACTTACATTTGTTTATTAAATAAATATCAAAACATTTCATTGTAGTATTTAATTGAAATAAGCAAACGTGTGTCGGCTAAATAACAAACATTCTGCTTATGTAATCATAGGAGTCCAAAGGAAAATGGGATTTACAATTATCCTTAAACCACTCAACTTAATGTTTTGAATCTAGTCTACAGCCAATAATCTTTGTCCCTGTCTCCTGGTTTCACCAGCTCTTGAGCTCACACTATGGCACAATGAACTTCTTCCACATGAGTGAGCTGCTGATAGGTCCAGACTGAAAGGTTTATGGAGTCATTACTCAGGTTTTCATATGTCTATGCCTCTTTTAATTACTTCACAGCTAATAGTCACATCCACTGTGGAAGAGGTGGGAGGAGGACGCGTGAGATGTCCTTTAATTAATACTTGGGAAGGCTCTGTCTTATTCCCTTGCTGCTAGTGTGGAAAGCAGCACACACCATTCAAAGAGTAGGACGACTCATAATTACATTGTGAGTCGTTTAGCAGTCAGAGGAGTTAACAACATAGCATACTGTCAAATTTGCTGAGAGCTGCTGTGATTGTCACAATTGTATGAATGCATTTTTTTTTTGCTTTCAACTAAATTAGCTGAAATGGCAGCATGCACAATGACCCTATAATGTAAATGAGTAAATACATAAAGGTCCCTGATGGTGGTGAGCTTATCTATGTGGCTTACTGAACTGCACACATCCACATTTTGGAGGCCATTTTCTTGCAATTAACTGAGCATCACAGCAGAACACAACTTGCTTTATCTGAAGGAAGGGATGCAACTGAAACAAATAAACCACCCCAATCTGTCCCCTTGTTAATAAAAAGAATAATCATTGGTAGGATAAGATTTTTTTTTTTACAGATAGTTCTCATGCAGAATTTAATGCTTAATCTAAAGGCATTCTCTAAGCACAGAAAACACAGCTGTCTTAATCTCCCCAGAAGAAATGAGATGAATCAAATTTCTGTTGTGAAGTTGGTTCTGTATCTTGTTTAAATCATCACATTACACTGATGTCCTCATGCGACAAGTGTTACCTCAAGTTAATCACCCTCGGGAATTTGGTTTTAGATTTACTAAATGCTGTAAATGCAATTTTAGAAACAGTATTTTTGTTTGTCCCATCTCTCAGGTAATTAAGACTGAGCAGGGCAATATTAATTTTCATTATAATAAACTGATGTCGCCTGAATGATAATAATAAAAAATACTTACAGTATATTAGATGCTTTTTCTTTTGAAATATTTATGAATACTAACCAACTAGAAAATTAGTTTTTTTTTTGTTTTGTTTTTTTAAACAGAGTTAAAGGAAATTATTTCTGCCATTTTGCATTTGTGTAAAGTATTTAGTATTAAGTTTTGCACAGTGCTTTCTGGTGTAGGATTTGTGAGAATAATAATGCATTAACCCTGTGTCAGCTAACACCTAGAGAAAATGTACCTTGACAATCAACTTCATTCAAATTAGTGTAGACTACTGTTAAGCACAGTGTTAAGCATTAAAAAGGTTGAATATTAAGAAAAGTTTGGGACATAGTTTTAATGAACACTTAATTTAAATTGTGACTCAAATTGAATACTTAAATTTGTAAATGTGCTATTTTGAGCATGAACGTGAACTGTCAAGTAGAAGTACACTGTGAGTACATAATGTTAGTACATAATCTATTTTCTTTGTAATAGTTTGATTAATTAGATGCATAGTGTATTTTAGCAAAGATTTTAAAATAAATAATAAAATGATTAAAAACACCCTTATTTGACTGTTGAAAAGTTGGGTGAGGTAAGTGTGATGTATTAAATATTATTATTATGTTGTTGTGTGTTATGGGTGATGGCTCCACCTTTCCGGTTCCGCCACCGCCCAGGGTATTAAAGGCCAATGCAGAAGGGGGACGGTCTCTTTATGACCAGACCTCTGCCTAGATGGGAGCACCTTGAAGTTATTGTGAGTTCATAAATGAAGTCCTGTTCTGTTGCACCTTCGGCCTCGTTATTGGAGTATTGGTTATGGACATAACATTTGGCGACGAGGATAAAGCAATGGATAAAGGAGTTTCCAGTATTCGGCTGTTTTTGGAGCTTCCCGGCGAGCCGACGGTTCCATGGGTGAAGTGGTTTGCCACATTTAAGAATAATTTGGTGGCTTTGAACCTGGGTGAACTGGAGAAACTGAATGCACAAGCAATACTGGTCCATAATCTTGGCATGGAAGGACAACGTATTCTCAGCACTTTGGGAGAGAGTGATAGTTTTGAGAATGTTTTTATGCTAATGACGCGCTACTTTCTCGCTCCTGAGAACGTCATCGTCCGGAGGATCCAGTTCCTACAGCGCCACCAGCGGCCGGGGGAGTCAGTGCAATGATACATTGCGGACCTGCTCCAGCTGGCTGGAGATGCTGCCAATTCAGGGCTTTGGAGGAAGAAATGGTCTGCGATCAGTTAGCAGAGCACTCGCTTTCTGCGGCACGGTCAAGACTCCTCACACACTCCAGTGAGCTGACGTTAACCATGGGTGTGGAGATAGCTCAGCAGTACGAAGCAGTGGATAAACTATCAAAGGACCTCGGTGAGAGAACGACGTTGAGGCAACCTGACTCACAGGCAGCGGCGCAGGCTGTGGACCCGGGTAGCGATGATAGCACAGAAGACAAAGAAGATTATGCAATGGCTATTAAAATTAGGTCCACCCCGGGATCGCCCAGATGTTTGGGCTGCGGGTCCACCAAGTACCGATATAAGGCAAGAGAGTTTCCGGCGAGGGTCAAATGCTGTGACAAGTGTGGACTCCTACATCATTTCGCCAGGGCCTTCAAAAAGTTTGCGCCAGGGGAACGGCGACGCGGAGCGGATTCCCCTGCCACAACTTCTACGGTTATTCACACTGTCTCCCTGACCACAGATGGCCACATATACTGTGAGATGATTCTGGACAGCGTGGAAGTGCCCTTACTGGTTGACATGGGCGCAGCAGTATCCATGTTGAACTGGTCTACTGTGAGGGAGTTTATTCCCGCATCATCATGTAAGAGGACTGTCGACGCCATATTGTGGCTATGGAGGTAATAAGTTGGCCATCATGGGTTTGCTGGAGTTGACGGCAAGATACAAGTGAGCAGTGGTGTCCAATATCCAGTTTGTGGTGACCGTCAGTGGGTCGACCGTGATGGGCTGCGACCGATTTTACGGACTGGGCTTCATGATCACCAATGGAATCGGACAGGAGTGGTCAGGCTGTGGTTTGTGGGAGCGGCCGGTTCCGAGTGTTGACGATGCGGTATGGGACGAATATTGGCCTAGTATTCTGGGAGATGGCAGGACTAATCCTACCCAGGGCCATCGCAGGAGGGTTCCGGTGCCAGGGCCCAGGTAACCCTGGATGTGGGAATCGGGCGGCACGGTGGATTACTCCTGACGGCAGGTGGAGCTGAGAAGATGGCTCCCTCTGCTTCTGGAGTTTGGCCAGGAGGTACCAAGAAGCAAGGGGCTGCAACGGCTTCGCCGGCGTTACAAATGAAAAAGAGCAGGGCAGGACCGGCTGGCATGATGGACCGACGTGCCACAGAGGAACACTAAAGGCCCTGTCGGGCTTCTCAGGGGGTCGCTGGTGTAGTTCGACCCAGAGAGAAAGCCTGGTTTAGACGTTGTGGACATTGGAAGTCGAGTCGAGCTCCTCATGGGGTTGCTGATGTGGTTCAACCCAGGGAAGAGGCTCGACTGAGAGGGGTCCATGGCAAGCGGAAATGACGAGAGGACCAGGGGTGGCTGCAGGTGGTGGCCGTTCGGGAGGATGGTTATCTTCAATTGTCTGATGACTCATGGAGACACCCCAACGAGCTGTGGTACGCCAACGAGGAGAAGGAGGTGTCGGGGCTCCGACATGGTTCATCTCCAGGGGTGAAGTGAAGAAGAAGCTCTGGATGGGACCCGCCAGACGGGTTTCTGGGGGGTGGTTTCTCCGTTGGGACTGTCTGGTGGTAGGGGGCAATGCGTTTAAGTTGAATTATTAACATATGAATAGCTGAAATGCTAACGTGTGCACTACCCATGCTGCGTTGTTGTTTTGTCGACATGGTTAATGCATAAAAGTGGCTATGTTAAGTGCCCATTTTATAAAAAATTTTCTCAGGTGTTTGGGCCAAGATGTTAATATGTGTGAATTGTCCGAGCCACATAGTTAGTATGTTTCACATGTAGATACTATTCGAGTTGCCCAAGTTTAAAAAAAAAAGCCCAACGTTTGTATTAATGTGTTTAATACACTGTTGATGTGTGGTCTGCCCAGGTTATGTGGTGAGTGTGTTGGGGTTTTCACAGCAGGGTGTGAATGTACATATTAACTGGTTTGTGTATTGAATTGAAGTGTTTTTTGATTGTACATATGTTTTGGGATAGTTTTATATATTATATTAGGAACACAGCAGCTTTTCCTGTCTAATGGACTGTAGTACAACTGAGAAGGCAGAATAGTCCATCTGGCCATGTGGGGGTGGGACAGTAGTCCACCTGTCCCCTTCTAGTTTTGGTTATTTGTGTGCATGGATAGGCCCTAGTTTTTCTGTTTATTGTGAGTGTGTGATTCAGGTTGTAAATTTGGGTGGGTCTAAATGGTGTGTGTTTTGGACTTTTCTACGGGTGGTGGGGGAATGTGATGTATTAAATATTATTATTATGTTGGTGTGTGTTATGGGTGACGGCTCCACCTTTCCGGTTCCGTCGCCACCCAGGGTATAAAAGGCCAATGCGGAAGGGGAACGGTCTCTTTATGACCACATCTCACTTTGTCAGAAGGCTGCAGTGAACAGTCGAAACATGTAAAGAAGGTAAAAAGAAAAAAAAAATATCCTTTCTATTTTTGTCTTTAACAAGAACAAAATGTAAAAAAAGTCGGAGAGGCCGTTGGCATGGATTTGCAGTGACTTTCCTTCAGTCTTCCCCAGAGCAGCTGTGGCTACGGTAGTAGCTTACCACTACCATTGTCTGTGGAGTGAATGAATAATGTATCCATTGTAAGCGTCTTTGAGTGTCTATGAAAAGTGCTATATAAATCTGATCTTTGTCAGGTCAGGCATGGGCTTGCTTGCTACTGGATAACCATGAAAACCGGTACTACCTGTCTCATGGGTTGGCATGGAGGGTGAAACAGGGCATCCTGGCAGAACTAAAAACAATATCTGCCACAGGTCTGTGGTGGACCACTCCCAGTTACACGGGGTGAGACTGGACAACCTGGCAGATAAACACATCTGTTGCAAGGTCTGTGGTGGACTGTGCCAGTCAGTGCATTGTGACATGCACTACACAAAGAGCAGAGATAAACAAACCTATCATCTGGTCAGTCATTGCAACAGATACTGGAGTCAGTTTGTCTTGGCTTGTCCTTGCTACTGATAATACCTTTATCTGCCAAGAATGTGCTGCTAGTCCAGCAAAAGCTAGTAGTACTCAAATACTTTGCAAGCAGTTTCATGAAATGGTAAATCAGAAAGCAACTCATACTCGCTCACATGTCGCCCGGGTTTGCAAGGTCCGCGCTGATCTGTTCACACTCCGACAGGCAGCGAAAAGTAAGCTAGGAGCAGGAAGACAAAAGAAGAGGAAAACAGCAGCCTTGTGTGTAGCAGAATGGAATGTACGCACTCTGTTGGACAGAACAACATCACAGCGCCCAGAAAGACAGACCACGCTTGTGGCCCTGGAAATGAACAGGTACAATGTAGACATAACTGCACTTAGTGAAACAAGATTGCCTGGATATGACAGCTTGGAAGACCATGGGTACATCTTCTTTTTGAGTGGGAGATCAACTCAAGAAAGGAGAGAAGCAGGAGTGGGCTTTGCAGTTAGAAAGGAGATAGCAGCAATGCTTGATGAGGAACCGGTTCCAATCAACAACAGGATAATGACTATGAGACTCCCACTACAGCGGAAGATGTATGCCACACTCATCAGTGTATATGCCCCAACAATGACCAATACAGAGGAGGTGAAGGAAGAGTTCTACAGTGATTTATGTGAGACTATCAGGTGCGTACCGACTGATGACAGGCTGATACTTGTTGGAGATTTTAATGCCAGAGTTGGTTCGGACACTGAGAAATGGAAAGGAGTGCTAGGCAGTCATGAAGTAGGCAAGTGCAATGCTAATGGATAACTTCTACTTGCACTATGTTCAGATTACAACCTTGTGATAACCAACACTCTATTTAAGCACAAGGACATACACAGGAAGACATGGATGCACCCAAGATCAGAATCAGAATCAGAATGAGATTTATTGCCATTGTTCATGTAGTACACAAACTAGGAATTTGTCTCGGTGCAATGCTGCAACATTAAACATAGAGTAACGCTAAAGATAAAAACTATGCATGCAATAAAAGGTAGAATAAGAATAAGTAATGCTAATCTATGCAATTTTTAAATATATTAACAAGAGCAGCAGATATTGTGGAGTTCCACATAGTGCAGTCAGCAATGCAAAAAGAAAACAAGTGATAATTGTCATGAGTCCGGTTGAGCTGCTGTACATAGTGCACGAGAGTCTAATAAGTCACTTAGTGTTCAACAGTCGGATGGCAGAGGGGAAGAAGCTGTTCATGTGGCGGGAGGTTTTAGTCTGAATGGACCGAAGTCTCCTGCCTGAGGGGAGGGGGGCAAACAATGCGTATCCAGGGTGTGAAGGGTCGGCTATGATCCGACCTGCATGCCTCCGGGTCCTGGAGATGTACAGGTCCTGGAGGGATGGGAGCTTGCAGCCGATCACCTTCTCAGCAGCGTGCACAACGTGCTGCAGTCTTAGTCTGTCCCTGGCGGTGGCTCCTGCGTACCACACGGTGATGGAGGTGGTGAGGATGGACTCGATGATGGCCGTGTAGAACTGCACCAACATCTTGGTGGGCAGCTTGAGCTTCCTCAGCTGCCGCAGGAAGAATATCCTCTGCTGGGCCTTTTTGATGAGGGAGCTGATGGTCGGCTCCCACTTGAGGTCCCGGGTGATGGTGGTGCCCAGGAAGCGGAAGGAATCCGCAGTGGTGATGGGAGATCCAAGCACTGGCACTTATTAGACTACATCATAGTCAGGCAGAGAGACAAAAGGGATGTATTGGACACCAGAGCAATGAGAGGTGCGGGCTGCGGTACTTATCATGTTATGCTGAGATCTAGATTAAGGATCTGGAGATGAAACGGGTGCGAAGCCACGACGGAAGCTAAACACTAGTGCACTGAAAGGCCAAAAGAAACAGGAAGAATTTACACAGGAAACGGATAAAAACTTGAAAGACTGGGACAGCAACAACTCAGAGAATGACATAGAAGAGAAATGGTCAGCACTGAAGGATACAGTGAATCAGACTGTGAGTGATGTATTAGGCCACCCTGAGAGGAAACATCAAGATTTGTTTGATGAGCATGATGAACACCTGAAGAAACTACTAGAAGTGAGAAATACAGCTAGGCAGGAAAACCTACAGTGTAACACAAGGTCGAAGAAGAAGAAATACCCAAAGGCTCAGAGTGAGCTACAGAAGTACACCAGAGAGATGAAGTCCAACTGGTGGGATGAAAAAGCGGAGGAACTTCAAACTGCAACAGACAGGAAGGACATGAAAACATTCTTCACAGGTTTGAGAGAAATCTACGGCCCTAAACCAAGAGGATTGATCCAACTAAAGGTTATGGATGGTGAAACAGTTTTGCAGGAGAAAGACAAGATCCTGGACAGATTTGCAGACCACTTTGACCAACTACTAAACAACCCTGGAGATCTCACCGAAGAGGCTAAAGAAGCTCTAGTGCAGTGACCAGCTGCATCAAGTCTGGATGAAGCACCAAATTTTGATGAACTAATGGCAGCTATCAGGACAACACAGTATAGTAAAGCTCCAGGAAGGGATGGAATTCCAGTAGAAGTGTGGAAATTTGGTGGTGTTCCGCTGACCAACTGCCTGCACAAGCTCATCCAAGAGATATAGGATGCCCAGAAAGTACCTCAAGACTGGAAGGATGCAAGTATTGTGCCTTTGTTCAAGAAAGGTGACAGGAAAGATTGTGGAAATTACTGAGGTAAATCACTGGTAGCCACTGTTGGTAAGATTCTCTCACGTGTGCAACTGAACAGACTCAATGAACACATCTCGCAGAATGTACTACCGGAAACCCAGTGCGGCTTTAGAAGTGGAAGAAGCACAGTGGACATGATTTTCTGCTTGAAACAGGTTCAAGAAAAGTGTATCGAACAGAACATGCCGCTTTATGTAGCCTTCATAGACTTCAGTAAAGCCTTCGATACTGTTTCGCGACAAGGACTTTGGCAGGTACTCAAGAAATTTTGCTGTACAGAGAAGTTTGTCAGCCTGATCGATGCACTCCATACAGGTATGCAAGCAAACATGACAATGAGAGGTTCAGTATCTAAAGACTTTTCAGTAAGCAACGGGGTGAAACAAGGGTGTGCGCTGGCGCCTACACTCTTCTTGCTATATCTGGCAGCCATGCTTGAGGTGGCCTTCAGAGACACTTCATAAGGAGTATACATTCAAACAAGGAAAGAAGCAGACTTGTTCAATGTGGCACAGTTTAAAGCCAAGAGTAAGACATCAGTAAAGGTAGTAAGAGAAATGCTCTTTGCTGACGACAGTGCTCTAGTTGCACACAGTGTGGAAGATATGCAATCTTTAGTGGAGAAATTTGCAAGAGCACCTAGCCAATTCAGCCTCAAAAGCAACATCAAGAAGACAGAGTACCTTTATCAACCACCAAAGTTCCAATTATCAACATCACTACCAGAAGAGATCAGCATTGGTACAGAGCCACTAGTCTAGTGCAAGACTTTCAAGTCTCTAGGGAGTACTGTTTCAGAGAATGCTAGGCTGAAGGATGAGCTATCTCTCAGAATGGGAAGAGCGAGCGCTGTGTTTGGAAACTTGAGGGAGAGACTGTGGAACAATCGACATGTGTCTATCCGTGTGAAATGCAAAGTGTACAGAGCAACAGTACTAGTTACTCTATTGTATGGTGCCCAAACTTGGACTGTCTACAGAGTGCAGGTGAAGAAACTCCCCGCGTACATGATGAGACACCTTCGAGCCATAATGAACATCTCATGGAAAGACAAGATAACCAACATAGAAGTGTTGAAACGAGCTGGTCTACCATCAGTGGAGGACATGCTAATACAGATGAACTTGAGATGGCTCGGACATGTTGAGAGGATGGACCACCAGTGTCTCTGTAGCGTTGTGGCTTGAGGCAAGAGGCTTTCAATCAATTTTTCAATTAACAGTTTTTCAATTTATTCCAAAAACTTACAGGTATTAACTCCAAAACATCCGACACAGTTTATCACGACTTGAATTTGTCCATCAATCATTATCATCGATCCTTTCAATAACACTTGACAACTCTCAACAACTCTCGACAACTTAACAACTAACTACTAACCAACAACAGCTGTTATATACTATTGAGCTAATTAACGTCAATTAGAACATACCATATGTCCCAGGTAAAACAATAACATTTTTTCATTTTCCACATATACCCATTAACATCTAAAAGACCATAAATAATTCCCCACCTATATACAGAATAAATATAACTAACACACAATAAATAACACCATGAATAATTCCATAAATAATTTAACCCCTATTTACAAATTTAAATCACCCCTCTAACTCACCATAACATGCTTCCTTCCTGCTGGTGTCCTTTAAAAGGCATTCAACCCCTAACAGAGTCTTTTGCCCGGACACCCTCAGGAAGCATGTTGGCAAAGGTATGTGGATTAAATAATTACCAATTGTTTACCCAAATAATTAACCATAGCAATTATCTCAAATGCATTCAAATTAGACAAAGACAGATCCTAAAAATAATGTGTGTACTTTTACAAATAATCATAATAACATTTACAATATTACAAATATAACAATCACACATACTAAATCATAACAGTGGGGACACTTCGTCGTCACAGTCTCCCTCAGCAGTTACTCTACTCACAGTTATGTGAGGGCAAACGCAATCAGGGTAGACCAAGGCTCAGATTTAAAGACACTGTAAAAAGAAACTTGAAGAAGTTGGACATAGACAGGAGTTCCTGGCAGCGGAAGGCTAAGGACAGAGCTGTGTGAAGGAATCTGATCAGACCTAAATGAAACAGTCATTGTCGTCCACGACAGACTGCCATGATGTGATGATGATTTAAATTGGATGCAATAATATTGTTATTGATGCCTGAACTGGACCAATCTAATTTTTTGATGGTTTATTATTTTTTTTCTTAACTATATAAGAGAAAAGTATAAAATAAAAGGCTGATTTACCATTTTCGAACCTCAGTTGCCCTCCAATTCTAGAATGACCCATATTCAATTCAATTCAGCTTTATTTACTGTATACTGCACCACATCACAACAAAAGCTGTCTCGTGGTGCCACAGTGCAGAGAAAAACCACACAGTCTCAGAAAAACCCAGCAATCAGACGATCCCCTAAGAGCAAGCACTAAGCGACAGTGGAGAGGAAAAACTCCCATTTGGCAGGAAGAAACCTCTTGCAGAGCCAGGCTCAGGGAGGGACAGTCATCTGCTGCGACTGGCTGGGGGTGAGGCGATCGGGAGGATGGAGAGGACAGACATAAAGAACATAACAGTAAGATGCCAAGTACATTATTGGAGGTCAACCAGCAGTATGGATCAGATAACAACAGAACAAAAGTGGGGTTAAGAGACACAAAATCCCTCCTTAAACGTAAGCTATATTAAAAAGGAAGGATTTTACCCTGTTCTTAAAAACAAAGACCGAGTCTGACTCCCGGACACAGAGTGGTAACTGGTTCCAGAGAGAAGGGGCTTGGTAGCAGAAGGCTCTGCCTCCCACTGTACTTTTGGAGATTTGGGCACCACAAGTAAGCCAGCATTTTGGGAGCGTAATGCTCTATTAGGATGGTAAGATAATATCAGATCTTTTATATATTGGGCGGCCTGATTGTTAAGAGCTTTGAAAGTAAGAAGAAGGGTTTTATACTTGATTCTAAATTCTATGGGAAGCCAATGAAGGGAGGACAGAACCGGGGAGATATGATCTCTTTTTTCTAGAACCAGTTAAAACTCTATGTTATGGTGCGGCCCTCACGGACCGCTAATGAGACACTATAGGCGATCAGTGAGTTTGCGTATTTATTAACACAGAACAAAAAGGTACAAAATAATGAGCCACAAGGGGCTAAACACAAATAAGGACTAAGGCAAGGATACACTGACAATTCACACGGATAAAGAAATAAACTTACAGAGTGTTGCGAGGAATAGAGGATGACTGGAGCCGGAACATAGGGACTCCAGTCTAACGTTGGGGAGACCAGCATTATCCATAAGCGAGGTTGCAGCCCCGAGCAAACAGAGCTGCTCCCTTAAATAGGGCTTTGACAGATTAATCAGCTGATGAAAGGTTATCAGCTGATTGGAATCTCGCCGTTCAGCGGAGTTCCGCTCCGACAGCCGGAAGCCCCGCCAAGACGCTGTCAGAATAAAAGCCCGGAGGCTTAGTGGTGCACCTGAGGAGAGAATGGAGAACAGCCAGACAATCCGAGTGCCGACAAAGTCAGCACATGGACAATGAGAGTTGCCCCCATTCACAAAGCGGATTCCAGATGCAGTGTAACATTTACCGCCCCCCCCCCCCAAACTGGAAGGTCAACATGACCACCCCAGGGAGGGAGGAGGGGCAAAAAGGCCGAGGAGGGTCAGAACCAGGAGACAAAGGCAAACATAGAAATTAAACCATGGAGCAATTACAGAGCATAGAAAGAAAAAACACAAAACACCCCATAATGCACAGATGGCAGCCTGTCAGGACAATTAATACAAATAACAGAATATTAAGCCCACAGGCCACAAACAGAAAGACCAGGTAAAAAAACCCAAAATATACAGGCGCAGAAGAAATAAACGGCAACATAATCATCCTTCAAACAGTGGAAGATGAGAGAGAGAAAAAAACACGCTAAGTAGCGGTGAATACATACAGTTCAATACAGGCCAAGACTTCATACAAAAACATCCTTACTCACTCAGAGGAGGGAGGGAGGGAGGAAACAGGAATGACGACAGGCAGAGCGCAATGGAGAAAAAAAAACAAACAACAACAAGTTCAGGTGGTCTGCCTGCGTCTAGCGTCCAGATGACAAATGAGGGGAAAAGGAAGAGTTCGGGTGGCCTACCCCAGTCCCAGGCCCGGAGAGACAGAACCTCCGGCGGCCAAACCAGGTCACCCAGTAGAAAGTTCAATTCATCGGGTGGCCAACCCAGAATGCCAAACTGGCGAAAAAGTTTCCCAGGCAGCCTACCCACATCATCAGGCCAACAGGACCACAGGGGGGAATTCGGAGACGTCCTCCTTATGGTGAGGAGAGGTGAGGGAGAGCCGAGCCGATTACGGGAAATCCCTGCGGCACCCGATGGAGGGAAAGAGAAAATTGGAACAGAATGAGGGGCCAGTCCAGCTAAGATCAGCAGAGGATCTGCAGCTCCACCTCCGAACTTCACCAGAACGGGCGCTGTCCTCCTGTCGGACCCCAGGTGAGCCCGAGCTGCACCCATGATAGACCCCTACTGGATCACGGCTGCACTCACGATGGACCCCAACTTGGTCGCGGCTGCACCCACGATGGACCCCGACTGGGTTGGAACAGCACCAAGGATGACCTCCAACCCCGAATGTGGAACCTCCAGAGCAGAGACCAGGACCGACTCATCACCGGCGACCCTGGGAGAAGGCTCAGGAGAAGGAACAGAACCAGAATCAGGATCACCGGTAGCGACAGACCCCGGCGAGACAAGCTCGGATGCAGCGGACGGCTGCACCTGGTTCGTCTCCCCGAGAGACAGGCAAAAATACTCCAGAGTAGAAAGAAGGAAGACAAAGTAGAGCACTTGCCTGATCTCAAGCTCTGTTGCCGTCCAGGACTTTGGCGATCCGGGCTCAGGACGAAGAAGGACCTCCTCCGGCTCCCACTCGGCTATGGCGGGCTCCGCAGCGGGCATGATGGTCACCACCATCTGAGGACCCTCCAACGCTGACGACCACACCGATGACCCGCACGGCGTGGTGGCAGGAGATCCTCGACCTGCTGGGTTGAACCGCTCCCCCATGGAGACCCAGGGACGCTTCATCATCGGCGCAGGCTCCAACTTGCAGTCCGCTCTCCTCCTCTGCCCGTGTCGTGGCTGCGGTGCTGGAACCAGGCTCTCCAGGCCCATAGGCTCCCTCCTCGTCTGGCGGCATAGGCCTGGTGCCGCGGAACACTCAGGAGAAGGAGACACAAAGGTAGCAGGTGCATAATTAGTTTCTGCAGCAGGTGGAGGGAGCTCAGGGGACTGTGAACCCCAAACTCCACCCCCAGGAATCAAGAAAGGCAATTCATCCAATGAAGGAAAAGAATGAAGAGACCCTTGCCTGATCCACTGAGGCCCGATAGAACCCGCTGTAGTGGACTTGGTTCCTCCCTTCCCCTACTGGATGGTGACGGAGGGCCCCCCAGGAAGACAAGGAAGAGCCGCTCGCGATGAATTGATGACGGGCCTCGCCGAAGCAGGACTCGTGGCACTCACAGCAGCCGGGGAAGATGTTGAGGAGGAGGGGGTGACAGCCGAGGCGATCCAGGCACGAGGAGCTGACGGGACAGCAGGGACAGATGACCCAGAGGGAGAGGCTGCTGGAATTCCCTCCTGACGTGATGCAGAAGAAGCAGCTGACTGGGAGGCAGAGTTCCTCTGACGACCCGGAACTGGATCTGGATGGGGTTCTCGCAGAGGCTTACCGGTGGCTGTGTGATGACGTTTACCGGCAGAGGGCGAGGAGAAGCCAGGGAAATGCTGCACCTGGGCATGATGGGCAACAGGAGCAGACTCCCGAGGCGAGGAATGGAGATGCCCCACCATTGGCCCCCTGCCGGGATTTCCCTCCAGTCCACAGATCTCCCTCCTCGTCGGGGACGCCGTTCTCGGGGAAGGAGTTGAGGGTTCCTTGGCTGCCCTCTCGAGCCCTCTCTCTATCCATCCACGTTGAGACACTATCCACGCCACTCGCTCCTTTCCCTCTGGAAAGGAGGGGAGATGATATTCTAATAAAGCTCTCTGAGCGAGACCAAGGGGCTCGTATGCTGTGTAGGTGGGCATAAGGCGACAGGCTTCTGACAGGTGGCCGTCTACCTCCTGAAGCCACTCGGGACAGTACCCACGCTCGAGAGCGGACATACCGAGCAATACGAGCTCCCCGGAGAAGGGAAAAAACTCAAGTCCAAAAGCAAACTAACGGTCACCGGCGTCTCTCTTGGCTGCGACCTACTGTTATGGTGAGGCCCTCACGAACCTCTAATGAGACGCTATAGGTGACCAGTGAGTTTGCGTACTGTATTTATTAACACAGGACAAAAAGGTACAAAATAATGAGCCACGAGGGGCTAAACACAAATAAGGACTAAGGAAAGGATACACTGACGATTCACACGGATAAAGGAATAAACTTACAGAGTGTTGCGAGGAATAGAGGATGACTGGAGCCGGAACACAGGGACTCCAGTCTAATGTTGGGGAGACCAGCGTTATCCATAAGCGAGGTCGCAGCCCCGAGCAAACAGAGCTGCTCCCTTAAATAGGGCTTTGACAGATTAATCAGCTGATGAAAGGTCATCAGCTGATTGGAATCTCGCCGTTCAGTGAAGCTCCACTCCGACAGCCGGAAGCCCCGCCGAGACGCTGTCAGAATAAAAGCCCGGAGGCTTAGTGGTGCACCTGTGGAGAGAACGGAGAACAACCGGACAATCCGAGTGCTGACAAAGTCAGCACACGGACCATGACACTCTAGCAGCAGCATTTTGAATCAACTGAAGATTTTTTAAGGATACTTTAGGATAACCAGATAATAGCAAATTACAATAATCTAATTGAGAGCTGACAAAGGCGTGAATCAGTTTCTCAGCATCATTCAGAGACAAGATGCTTCTGATCTTGGCAATATTGCGTAGATGATAGAAGGCAGTCGTAGAAACAGTTTTAATATGTGAATTAAAGGACAACTCTTGATCAAAAATAACTCCAAGGTTCCTCACAGAACTGTTCAGAGTGAGAGTGGCAGCATCTAAATTAAGGGCATAATTTGAAAAGGAATTTCTAAGATGTTTTGGGCCAACAAGAATGACTTCAGTCTTATCAGAGTTTAATAGTAAAAAATTACAAGTCATCCAAGCTTTGATGTCCTTAAGACAGGCATCTAACTTGGCTAATTGATTACAATCATAGGGCTTCATTGACAGGTATAGTTGTGTGTCGTCTGCATAACAGTGAAAATGTATACAGTGCTTTCTGATGATATTACCTAACGGGAGCATATATAGACTAAAAAGAGTAGGCCCAACACAGATCCCTGTGGAACTCCGTGACTGAGCTTAGAGTTGGAAGAAAATTCATCATTGATATGGACAAACTGAAATCTATCAGACAAATAAGATCTAAACTATTGCAACGGAGTTCCACTCAGTCCATCAAAGTGTTCTAATCTATCAAGTAGAATGGCATGATCGATAGTGTCAAAGGCTGCACTGAGATCTAAAAGAACAAGAACAGAGACAAGTCCATTATCAGATGCAGTCAGGAGGTCATTAGTGACCTTGACTAAGGCAGTTTCAGTGCTGTGATGAGCTCTGAACCCAGATTGAAACACCTCAAACAAACCAACTCCCTGCAAATGGTCAGATAATTGCACAGCAACAACTCTTTCCAAGATTTTTGAAATGAAAGGCAAATTAGAGATTGGTCGATAATTGGCCAAAACTCCTGGATCGAGTGTCGGTTTTTTGAGTAAGGGTTTAATTACAGCAGTTTTAAAAGCCAGTGGTACATAACCCAGAGTTAAAGAATTAATTATAAGAAGAATACGGCTACCAGTAATTGAGAAGATAATTTTAAATAACCTGGAAGGAATAGGGTCAAAAAGGCAAGATGAAGGCTTAGATGAGGAAATTATTTTATCCATCTCTAAGAGGTTGATTGGAGTAAACTTATCCAAACAAATTTCAATTGAGGGAGTTGCAGTAGTTAATGTACTTGAGTTTACGGTAGGAAGAATCTGACTGATTTCATCTCTAATAGATAAAATTTTAAGATTGAAAAAGTTCAGAAAGTCCTGACTAGAAAGCTCAGGGGAGATGCTAGGATTGACCGAGTCCTGGCTGTTTGTAAGCCTGGCTATAGTGTTGAAGAGAAACCTGGGGTTATTCTTGTTTGCTTCTATTAATGCAGAATAATAGCTTGATCTAGCTTTTCTAAGACATTTTTTATAGATTAAGAAATGATTTCTCCACGCTAAGTAGAATTCATCTGAATTCGTTGAACGCCATTTCCTTTCCAATTGACGAGTTTTCTGTTTTAAGCCACGAGTTTCTGAGTTAAACCAAGGGGTTAGAAATCTCTGGTTAGACTTTTTCTTTTTTAAAAGGGCTACCAAATCTAGAGTCCGATGCAGAGAGGCAGTAACACCATCAACCATGCTATCAATCACGAATGGAGCAGACTCTCCATCATTTGTTTCTGTTGTTTCTGTTGTGTTGACCCATGGCATAGAGGAGACAATCTGCGAAAATTTAGCAACAACATCATCAGAAAGACATCTGTTGTAGTAGTATTTTCCTTTAGGAAATAAGTGATCAGAGATAATGAAATCAAAAATTAACAGACAATGTTCAGACGGTATGGGATTATGAGGAGACACTATCAGATTTTCGATATCTATACCATAAGTCAAAACAAGGTCCAATGTATGGTGGAAATAATGGGTAGAATTTTTTACTTTTTGGGAAAACCCCATTGAGTCTAAAATTGAACTGAATGCCTTATTAAGACAGTCACTATCTACATCAAC
Source organism: Pholidichthys leucotaenia (assembly GCA_020510985.1). NCBI lineage: Eukaryota > Metazoa > Chordata > Actinopteri > Cichliformes > Pholidichthyidae > Pholidichthys > Pholidichthys leucotaenia. The sequence goes on from CM035846.1 coordinate 78,620,319, forward strand.
ATGTATATTAAAGTCCCCTACAATAATTATTCTATCGGATTTCAGCACTAAATCAGCTAAAAATTCGGCAAATTCCAATAGAAACTCTGAATAGGCCGTGGGAGGACGATAAACTATGGCAAAAAGAATTGGGTTCAAGCCAAGATTGCCAACAGGCCCCACACTGAAGACCAAACCTTCAAAGGAATTAAAACATAATTTTTGCTTAACATTAACTAGTAATTTAGAATGGAAAATTGCCGCCACTCCACCACCACGACCAGAACTTCTGGGGTTATGACAGTTTAAATACCCAGAAGGAGTTGATTCATTCAGACCGATATAATCATCTTGCCCAATCCAGGTCTCTGTGAGGGATAGTAGATCGATTTGATGATCGATTAATAGATCATGAACCAGAAGAGACTTAGAAGATAGAGACCTAATGTTTAATAAACCACATTTAATTTTTAAATTTGGGGGAGGAACAGAGGCCAATTTATTAATTCTATTAATTTTAGGGACTTGAGTCTGGATTAGAATTTTACCAACATTTTGTTTAATCAATTTGGGAAGTTTATGCATTCTTTTTTTTTTAACTTTTTTTATTAACTTTAGAGGGAGCAGAAAAAGGTTATCTAAGGGAGGGGACAGGGGCAAAGTTGAAAGGTGGTGGATGAGGATTTGCTGCAGGAGTGCGTGTGTTTTTCAAGTTGTGTTGTATTTGTCCTGGGTTACAATATTTAGGGCAACGGGAGACAGACTCAGTCTCTGTAGGATTATAAATCAAAGGCTGATCCAAACGGTAAAGACCACCTGAATTAATGGGATTGATACAAGAATTGAGAACAGAACCAGAAAAGGGCAGTTTGGCAAACCCAGAAGCTTCAGAGCGAGTAAACACACCAAGTCCCAGTCACTGTACCAAAAACACCGAATGGAATAGAAAAGATTGCCTCTTAAAACACGTGCACCAAGTCTATTTGGGTGGATGCCATCAGGCCTCGTAAGTGATGAGCGGTTCCAAAATAAGTTAAAATTGTCAACAAAACTAATGTTAAAAATCGGACAAGTAAAACACAGCCAAGAATTAAGACTGAGAGTTCTGCTAAAATGATTGCAGCCTCGTCTGAGAGGTGCCAAAGGCCCAGAGATGAGCGCACGTCTGCCACAGTTCATAAGAGTGGACAGAAGGCTCCTGAAGTCACTCTTTAAAATCTCCGACGCTTCATCTGGGATGTTATTGCATCCCACATGCACAACGACAGTTTGCACGTGAGGGAATTCATTCAGCAGGTCAGGGATAAGAGCCTCAATGTCAGAGACTCTAGCCCCGGAAAAAAAATCGAGTGATGCAGTACCTGCTTCTGACGTTCCTCATGATCGAGTCACCAATTACCAACGTCGTCTGGAGGGGTTTTGTTGGTGGATTCTGACAAGGAGAGTAATTTTGAAGAGGGTGCTGTTGTTGTTGCAAAGGTGGGGTGATGCGCTCTCTTCTATCTGGAGCTGGTGTGTAATTTGACACACCCAGGGTGGTCTTTATCCGGGGTTTGCGGACATGAGCCGCCGCTGAAGGAGAGGAGGAAGGACGAGGGGCGTCCACGGGCGGACGGCCAGCGTCCAGGTGGGGAAAATCCTCCAGGGAAAGGATATCAAATCTGTTTTCCAAGGACGCGGGAAGAGAAGAGGCGCGGCCCATTCTGGTCGATCGACGATGATTATTAGCTGGCCAAATCAAGGTCCAGGGCGCGGATGGAGAATGAGAGGGACCAACCGAAGCTTTGGGTTTAGCCCCGAGATGAAACCAGTGTTTGTTGCTGAGGTCATGGCCATCTGCGGAGGCTGGAGCAGGAGTGGAGGTAGATGGAGATGTGCTGAGCTCACCCAAGTAAGTAGCAGTATCCGCCAGCTGTGAGACGGTAGCCGGAGCCGATGATCACCCGAGAATGATGGTGTCGAAGTGGTCCTCGGCCTTCCAAATCTTGTAAAGGTTGGAGAGCCTCGTTTGCAGCTCAGAGACCTTACCGAGGAGCAATAAACAGCGGGTACATGTCGGAGAAGGAGCCATGGCATTCCAGGCCCTGAGATGGATAGCCCCCCAGCTAGCCAAAACCAGCTAAAATAGCTAAAAACAAGTTAGCTGAAAGTTAGCTAAAAACAGCTAAAAAGCTAAAAACACGCTAGCAGGAAGCCTAGCCCGGTAAAAAGTAGCCCAGCCGGGGAACGGACCTACTCGTGCGTCCGAACGGGCTTTTAGGCGAGGCCAATACCGAGCTAACAGTATACAAAAACTAGTAACAACAAACAGAGATAACAAAAAAAAATAAAAATGAAATCAATAAAAACAATCAATAAAAACAAACAAAAACGGAGAAAATAGTACTCTGACACGATGAGTGTCAGACGCAGCTGTCATGCAGTTTTCCCGCTTGACCATCAATGAATCAATTAGCCGTACTGTGGCTGGATATATGATTCAAATCCAGGGCTATCCTTATTACCACCAAGTGGTTTCCAATGAATTGCATAAAAAGCTCTCACAAACCAAAAGTCATACTTTCATGACACTGATGTTGGAATATATCATCTTATCTGACTTGCCAGCACAAATCTGTCATATCATATCAATCTAAATAGTGTTTCAAGTATTTATAATTTGTACCAAGACAACACATTTAAACATTTTATTAGTAAACTGACATTTCAAAATTTTGTACCACTTTTGGGTGTGAACAACGATTCTCAGAATGAAGACATGGCTGCTTAAGACTGAATTTGTGCTTTTGTGCTGGAAGTAGAATCAACAAGATGTGTGAATCATTTGTAAGTTTGTGGCTCCAGTAATTGCAGCTAACTGCTAGAGGACACATCCAATCTTTTTCCAGTAGAATCAGGAAGAAGCCTCAAAAGCTTCAGAATGCTTTATCTTCCCATCTCTAGTCATGCTCTATGATTAACCAATGGGACTCCGGCTATGAAATGTACTAGCTGTCTTTTAGTGTTCTTACCAAGAACAGGACAGTTACATTGTGCTCTTGCAAGTGATGCAGGTCCACTCTGGCTATAGTGGAAGAGACATTTATCTTGTCAAAGGTTGGTGTACCATCAAAAGGATTTTGGAAATATTGTTTTAAGGTGAAAATCTTACAAAGATTTTTTTTTCTTTTGGCTGTTTCAGCATATCACCACTTGATATCACAATGATCTGCATGTCAGTTTGGCAAGAATTTCTGCATCGGATGCCCTTCTGATGCAAACCTCCCCATTTCTCCAGGCTTGGGACCAACACTGGCTTATACTCCACCTGTGGTTGGGTGACCAACTTTCCTTCCCCCATGCTGAGCAACAACAAGCCAAGAACCATTTTTTATATGGTTTCTGATATGACCCAGCTGGGACTTGAACCCATGTTGGTGCGGATGCTCTACCACTAGGCTACCACTCCAGTTGGAAGGTGATAATGCTAGTGTTGCTTCCATCCATCCATCCATCCATCTTCTACCGCTTTTCCAGAGGTCCGGGTTGCGGAGGCAGCAGTTCAAGCAGAGAAGCCCAGACTTCCCTCTCCCCAGCCACCTGCTCCAGCTCTTCAGAGAGGATACCAAGGCATTCCCAGACCAGCTGGGAGACATAGTCTCTCCACCAAGTCCTGGGTCTGCCCCGGGGTCTCCTCCCAGTGGGACGTGCCCAAAACACTTCAAGTGGGAGGCGTCCAGGAGGCATCCTAATCAAATGCCCAAATAACCTCAACTGACTCGTTTCAATGTGAAGGAGCAACGGCTCTACTCTGAGCCTCTCCCGGGTGACTGAGCTCCTCACCCTATCTCTGAGGGAGCGTCCAGCAATCCTACGAAGAAAGCTCATTTCAGCCACTTGTATCCGCAATCTCGTTCTTTCGGTCATTACCCAAAGCTCATGACCATAGGTGAGAGTAGAAACGTAGATTGACTGGTAAATCAACAGCTTTGCCGTAGAACTCAGCTCGCTCTTCACCACAACAGACCAGTACAACGTCTGCATCACTGCAGATGCTGCTTCGATCCGTCTGTCAATCTCTCACTCCATTCTCCCCTCACTCGCGAATAAGACCCCAAGATACTTAAACTCCTCCATTTGGGGCAGGAGCCTGTCCCCAACCCAGAGAGGACAATTCACCTTTTTCCGGCTGAGGACCATGGACTCGGACTTGGAGGTGCTGATTCTCATCCCAGTAGCTTCACACTCAGTGACAAACCGTCCCAGCAAGAACTATAGGTCATTACTGGATGAAGCCAACAGGACAACATCATCTGCAAACAAAAGAGATGAGATCCTGTGGTCACCAAGCATGACACCCTCCATTCCCTGGCTGCGCCTAGAAATCCTGTCCATAAAAATTATGAACAGGATCGGTGACAAAGGGCAGCCCTGGCGGAGTCCAACTCTCACGGGGAATGAGTCTGACCGAGTGTTGGCAATACGAGCCAAACTCTCACAACGGTTGTACAGAGACCGAATAGCTCGTAATAACAAGCCTGATACCCCATACTTATAAAGCACCCCCCACAAAAAACCACGAGGGACACGGTCGAATGCCTTCTCCAAGTCCACAAAACACATGTAAACTGATTGTGCAAACTCCCATGAACCCTCGAGAATTCTCGAGAGAGTAAAGAGCTGGTCCAATGTGCCACGACCAGGATGAAAACCACATTGCTCCTCCTGAATCTGAGGTTCGACCAACAGCCAGACTGTCCTCTCCAGTACCTTGGCATAGACCTTCCCAGGGAGGCTGAGGAGTGTGATCCCTCTAAAGTTGGAGCACACCCTCTGGTCCCCTTTTTTGAAGAGAGAAACCACCTCCCCGGTTTGCCATGCCAAAGGCACTGCCCCCAACCTCCACGCAATGTTGCAGAGGCGTGTCAACCATGACAGCCCTACAACATCCAGGGCCTTGAGGTACTCAGGGCGAATCTCGTCCACCCCCGGGGCCCGGCCACCAAGGAGATTTTTAACCACCTTGGCGACCTCAGCACCTGTGATAGGCAAGTCTTCCCCCTTGTCCACAACCCCTGCTTCCTCTGTGGAAGGCGTATCAGTGGAATTGAGGAGATCCTCGAAGTATTCCTTCCACCGCCCGACGATATCCCCAGTCGAAGTCAACAGCACCCCATCCGCACCATACACAGTGTGGACAGGGAGCTGCTTTCCCCTCCTGAGCCGCCGGACAGTTTGCCAGAATCTCTTCGAGGCCAACCGAAAGTCTTGTTCCGTGGCCTCACCAAACTCCTCCCATACCCGGGTTTTTGCTTCAGCGACTACCCGAGCTGCACTCCGCTTGGCCTGCTGGTACACCTCAGCTGCTTCAGGAGTCCCATAAGCCAACCAAGCCTGATAGGACTCCTTCTTCAGCTTAATGGCCCCCCTCACCACTGGTGTCCACTACTTGGTTCAGGGGTTACCACCACGAGACGCACCGACCACCTTGCGGCCCCAGCTCTGGGCCGCCGCTTCAACAATAGAGGTGGAGAACATGGCCCATTCAGACTCCATGTCTCCAGACTCCCTCGGAATGTGGTCAAAGTTCTTTCGGAGGTGGGAGTTGAAGACATCCCGGACAGAGGCCTCAGCCAGACGTTCCCAGCACACCCTCACTATATGTTTGGGTCTACCAGGTCTGAATGGCATCCTCCCCTGCCATCGGATTCAACTCACCACCAGGTGGTGATCAGTTGACAGCTCTGCACCTCTCATTACCCGAGTGTCCAAGACACACAGTCGCAGGTCTGATGACACGATAACAAAATCGATCATCGACCTGTGACCTAGGGTGTGCTGGTGCCAGGTGCACATATGGACACCCTTATGCTTGAACATGGTGTTCATTATGGACAAACTGTGGTTAGCACAGAAGTCCAATAACTGAACACCACTCGGGTTCAGATCGGGCAGGCCATTCCTCCCAATCACCCCCCTCCAGGTTTCACTGTCGTTGCCCACGTGCGCATTGGAGTCCCCCAGTAGGACAATGGAGTCTCCAAGAGGAGCACCCTCCAGCACCCCAGTCACAGACTCCAAAAAGGGTGGGTACTCTGAAACATCATTTGGTGCATAGGCACAAATGATGGTCAGGACCCGTTTCCCAACCCGAAGACGCAGGGAAACATCCCTTTCGTCCACCGGGAAAAACTCCAATATAGAGGCAGCAAGGTCGGGGGATACAAGAATACCCACCCCTGCTCGTTGCCTCTTGCCCAGGGAAACTCCAGAAAAGGCCAAGCTCCAGCCCCTCTCCAGGAGACTAGGTCCAGAACAGGAGCTGTGTGTTGAGGTGAGGCAGACTATATCTAGCCGGTATCTCTCAACCTCGTACACCAGCTCAGGCTCCTTCCCCACCAGAGGGGTGACATTCCACGTACCAAAAGCCAGTTTAGAAAGCTTGGGATCAGTCCACCAAGGTCTCTGCCTTTGACCGCCACCTAATCCACATAGCACTGGACCCCCATGATCCCTCCTGCAGGCGGTGAGCCCACTGGAGGGCGGACCCATGTAACTCCTTCAGGCTGAGCCCGGCAGGGTCCCATGGGTGGAAACTCGGCCACCAGATGCTAGCCGTCGAGCCCCTCCCCCAAGCCTGGCTCCAGGGTGGTACCCCGGTAACCCCATACCGGGTGGGGTACACTGAATCCTTGATCTAGAATTTATCGTAAGAGTCTGTTGGATTGTTCTTAGTCTGGTCCATCACCCAGGACCAGTTTGTCTTGGGTGACCCTATCAGAGGCAAATTGCCCTGGACAACATAGCTCCTGGGATCACTGGGGCACGCAAACCCCCCACCCCGATAAGGTGACGATCCATGAGGGATCGATCCATCAATCCAAGGGACGATCCATGAGTGTTGCTTTAAAATTTTAAATATGATCAGAGGTGTCTGCCTACTTTGAATCCAAAAATGCAGACATGGCAACCCGCTCAGAGTATGGAGGCAAACCTCTGTTTTATTGAGAGGCAAATTGAGGTGATAATCATCAGTACTCCTGTGGTGGAGAAGGCTAAGTAGGCAGAAAAACTAAAGGTAATGATTAACGAGCTCCAACTGCTTACTTTCATTTGATAAGGGAGAAACTGAGAGGTTGGTATTGTCTTTTCCAGGCATCGTCAACAGGTAGGTATGAAGGAGGGGATGGCCAGGCCCAAGACTTGAGCTGCAGTTAGTGAGAATGTTTCCAAATATTGATTGCTTACTTGATTTTTCTAGATGAAGAGGAAGAGTACAGGTGAAATGGTGAGGATCCAGGTATGTTTGAAACCAGCTGAGGAAGCTTCCTTGGGCAGATAGCGGTTATTGAATTTTGGAGGTTTGTTTACATGGAGCGTTCCCTAAATAAGGCAACACAAGGGGCACAAGGAAGTGATTGGACCTGCCGTGCAGCACTCTGGAGAATGCACCAAGTAAATCCGGGAAATATTTTGCGAAGTGTGTAATGATGACCTATGTGATGACATCTGAAGCCTCGCTGGGTGGTCATACCATGTGATTGGGTTAGGAAGCCATTCATGATTTAACACACAACATGAAATAAAGTGAGCTGCAACACAATGGAAATCCCTATCCCTCATGGTTTGTTATGTCAGATCTTTGACTGTGCATGCGCGATTTGTTGCAGCCAATTGTCATTTTGAGATGGAGCCAGCACCAAAAAGATGGACTTCTGCCTTTTGGGAACATTTTAATCTGATTTCTCCCAATAAGGTGTTTACAGTTATTAAATTGGGTGCATTTTTCACAAATAGTTGATATTTCTTGTCATTTATTTATTTTAAATGTATTTTTATTTGCAAGGTGAAGTGTCTGTTGTGTTTCAAAGAGCTTGGATACAACAAAAACACCTCATCTATGCTGAGGCACTATCGTGCCCTGCATGAGAATAAGAGCAACAGAGGGGAACCAAACTCAGGAAAGTCATTTGAAAATGCAATAAAGTAGCAAGCATTTTATCATTAAAAGGTTATAATAATGTATTATGAAGACTGGCAATCATTTTCCAATGTGTGGTTAATGATATAAGTGTAATGGCATGCTATTTTCAGGAGAGAAGAATGCTACAGATGAGGCCTTGGTTGATATGGTCATCAAGGATACTCGGCCCTTTAGTATTGTTGAGGACCAAGGCTTTAGGAATCTTGTTGAAACCTTGAACCCAAAATATGTCCTTCCCACAAGGAAGGTGTGTTAATGAGTATTATTATAATCATTTAGCAAATACTGTATACTATGTGCAATTTCATTCCCAAATATTTGCCATTCCAACTGTTATTTAGGCTCTGAAAGCTATGGTGGAGGCCAGGCACAAAGTCACAATGGAAAAGGCCAAAACCTGATTACAGAAGACATCTGCAGTGAGTATCACTTCTGATATGTGCACCTCCATAAACACAAATGCTTGTCACCTGTCATTTTGCAGATGATAGCAGCAGCCTAGACTATGTTGTTTTGGGAGTCCTAAATTTTCCTCAGGTCCACACAGCTGAAAATCTGGCAACAGTGATAACCTCACTCCTAGAGTGGGGGATCCCAAACAAAGTGACATGCCTGGTCACAGATGGTGCTGCCAACATGGGTGCATGTGCTAGGGAGCTACATCTCCATCACTCCATTTGTGTTGCACACACACTCAACCAGATGCTTAAGAAGGCACTTGACCAGACCCCGATGCTGGTTGGCATCCGGGCCAAAATTTGGAAAATTGTGGCCTATTTCACAAGCAGCACCACTGCAAAGGTGCATTTCTTGACATTGTTACAATTTATTTGATGACACAGTTATGTTTTGTTTGTTTCTTCTGCTTTATCAGCTCAGTTCCATTTTTTTTTCTTTTAAAGGAAAGGCTAACACAAATGCAAGAGCAAATGGGTAGGCCAACCTTTAAAGTGATTCAAGAGGTGGCGACACGGTGGAACAGCACCTACCATATGCTCAAAAGAAATTTTGAGCTTAAAGAACCGTGGGAGCAGTTTTAGCAAGTCTTACTACAGACATCATCCCACTCTCCTCAGAGGAGTATAGCATTATTGATGCATATCTTCAGATTTTTGCACCATTTAATGATGCCGCTGTGGAGCTCTCTGAGGAGATGAGGGTTTCAGGCTCCAAGGTGATCCCACTGTTTTCTATGCTGGACCACCCACTGGAGGAAGAAGTGAGAAATGCCAGCCCAGTAAGCAGTTCTATGGCCCAACAGTTAAGAAAACAATTAAAGGAGAGGCTTCACACTCTACAGTCTATGAGATGGCCAGAGCACCACTGTAAAAGAGGTCTTTACCTCAACTGGTTTTATCCCGGGTAAAAAAAAACAACAAAAAAGTTAAATGAACTAAAAATAAAGCATTATGTCACTCGTTACTCTCCTTGACCGCTGGTTTAAGGGCATTGGGTTTTTCAGCCCCATTAGAGCTGCAGACAGAGTGAAAAGGCTCACATCAGAATGTGTTGAGATTATACAAAACAGCATTCCCCTTCCCGCCTCCACCTCATCATCACCACTGTAACAGTCCACATTAGAATTTTCTCTTCTTGTGACACAAGGCAAGATATAAAATATAAATGTTTTACTTTTATTGCATTTATATTAACCACAAACTCCAGTGAGTGGCAACTTCTGTTTCTCTTTTAGCTAGCAGACTATGGCATTATCTAGATGACACCGTCAATCAAACAATGAGACAAAATGTCAATGCTGAGGCAACAACTGAAGTGCAGCATTACATGACTGAACCCAATGCTGGAAGACAACAAGACCCACTAATGTACTGGGAAAGACAGAAACATATCTACCCTACACTGTACAGATGTGCAGTAGCCTTCCTTTGCACACCTGCATCCTCTGTGCCCTGTGAGGTAGTGTTCTCCAAAGCTGGTAAAGTAATCTCAAAAAAAAGAAATCACCTTTGTTGTGATTCCGAGTGTGGGTCAGTGCTGTACTCAGGTCTCAGTGGTTCGCTGGTGATTTTCTGTATATGTATTTTATCCTTGCTCTTCATTCTTTATGGTTTGTGCTTTTATCTTCATCTGTCACCATTGTTTACTTCTCTGTACTTTTATTTTGACAGTGTCATGTATTACTTCTGTGTGACAGATCTGTGTGCGGCCTGTCACAGCTGTTTAGTTGTTCCTGATTACTTTCGCGCTCATGTATCCACACCTGACTCACATTTGGTTTCTCCCCATTTGATTATTTAAGTTTGCTTGCGTGGTTCATTCCTCTCTGCGACCTCCACTGTATACAGACGGGAATCCCCATCTGATACCTGTTTATTTCTTCGTGTGTTCACGCTTTATTCTCCGCGATATTTAGTCTCATCTGCTACCACTAAGTTATCCTTTGTGGTTTTCCTTTGTATCTTTGTTATCTGTAAGTTGCCCTTCGTGGTTTAATTCTGTTCTCTATTTTTAAATATGCAAACTCACAGCTGGCGGGTGGGGTCTTGATTTCTGCCCTGAAAGGGCCATTTATGACAATAGGTAACAGCCAGTAGATGCCAGCAGCTCTGGGTTTTGCTTTTTTCCTTTTTCCACTCACCTTTTGTGTTGCTGGAGGGAGAGCTGACAGTATGTCCCCAGTGTGCTGGGTCTGAGCTTCCAGAAAGAGGTTGGCAGCTGTGGGCCCCAGCGTGGATGAACAATGGGCGGCTCACTTCATCCAGAGCTATGTTTCCGAGGACCTTGCCTTCCGTGGCCCGAAGAAGCTCCTGGAGAACGTGGTGGCAGTGGTTGGGATTGTGGAGGTCATCATCATCATAGCAGTCTGTCGGGGGCGACAATGACTGTTTCATTTAGGTCTGATCAGCTTCCTCCACGCAGCTCTGTCCTTCACCCTCCGCTGCCAGGAGCTCCTGACCTTGTTAACCCAGGTGACGTCCGAGCCGGGATGAGTTTCTTTCTGACTGACCATTTCATGAAACTGCTTGCAAAGTATTTGAGTACCACTAGCTTTTGCTGGACTAGCAGCACATTCTTGGCAGATAGAGGTATTACCAGTGGCAAGGACAGGCCAAGACAAACTGACTTCAGTATCTGTTGCAGTGACTGACCAGATGATAGGTTTGTTTATCTCTGCTCTTTGTGTAGTGCATGTCACGATGCACTGACTGGCAAAAGTCCACCACAGACCTTGTGACAGATGTGCTTTTCTGCCAGGATGTCCAGTCTCACCCCATGTAACTGGGAGTTATCCACCACAGACCTGTGACAGATATTGTTTTTAGTTCTGCCAGGATTCCCCGTTTCACCCTCCACACCCTCGGAAGGGCAGGGTTGCCGGTTGAGTCAATGACGGCTCGACCCATGAGACAGGTAGTACTGGTTTTCATGGTTATCCGGTAGCAAGCAAACCAATGCCTGACCTGACAACAATTGTGGGATTGTGGAGGTGCAACAATTGTGGGATTGTGGAGGTGCATCCCAATTTAAGGAAGTATCCTGAGTTTGCGGAACTGTTGTCAACCGTTTCCACTCTCCAGCTGTCATTCCCTGGGTTGGCGATAGGCTTGTCACCAAGCCATAGATGCTGCCTTCCTGCACCGACCTCCACTCCTCCCTGAGACACAGCCGTACCGGATCGGATGGAGGAGAGTCACTGAGTGCAGACGCCGCAAACCTCCCGCTGTAATACAGCTGCAGGACACCAGAAGAACTCCTTCACCTCTCAGTCCGCAGCTTCTTCTTCGCCGTGTCAAAAAGGTACTACAGCAGCTTCTGCCTCTAAGTTTTCCTCACCAGTTGTCTCGTCAGCTTTCTCTTCTTAGGCCATTGCTGCTGTTCCCCTCTCCTCCACGGCATCTCCTCCCACTGCTGAGAGTCCGGTCATCTCTTTTCCGGCTCCGCCCATCACCAATTCTGCTGGGGCAGCTCCTTTATGTTCCTCTGAGGGGCCCAAAACAACTGTAGCCATGGAGAGGGCCAATTCAAGGACAGCTGCAGCAGAAACCATCGTGCCCCGGGAACACAGGCAAGTGCTTTTTCATTTTCTATCATTAACACACAAATAACCTTGCCTGATTCCTGGTGGTGGGGCTCAGTCACTGAAGTCCTCTGTGTCCTCACCGCCTGCTGCAGCCATTAATGCCACACCTGCTCTCTTTGTGTCTCCTCCTATGCCCCCTGAGTTTCCGCCGGTCCCGGGATTGAGCCGCCGGATGATGGAGGAGCCTGAGGTCCTGGTGGTCCTGGTTCCAGCCCTGCAGCCAAGGTCTGGAGGGAGGAAGAGCGTTGCCAGCAATCCGGTGCCTGCGCTGATGATTGAGCGTCTCCGGGCTTCAGCTGCGCAGGTTCCAGTGCCAGCAGGGAGCTGACCTCCTGTTTCCACACCAGGCAAGCCACCTGCGTGCGTCACTTCGCTGGGAGGGTCCCAGGACTGCATCAACCACCATGCCTGCTGTAGGGGCCGCTGCAGCAGAGCCGAAGCTGGACCTCCAGAGGACTGGGCATGAGACATCGCTGCCTGGATTGACAAAGTCCTTGAATTCAGTGGAGCTTGAGCTCAGGCAAGTGCTCTTCCTTGTTTTCAGTGTTTCTATTTTGGAGAGATCTTGCCTGGCTCTTGGTGGCTAAGGCCAAGTGCAGCTGTCAGCTGCACCTGACCTCACTACACTCCAGGAGTGTAATGAGGTCACTCACTACACTACTGACCACTACACTCCAGCCCGGGGCCACTGTGGGTGCAGCTACGCCCCATTCCGGGGCCATCGTGGGTGCAGCTGCGCCCCAGTCCGGGGCCACCGTGGGTGCTGCTACAACTCAGTCCAGGGCCACCGAAGGTGTTGCTATGCCTCACTTCAGGGCCACTGAGGGTGCTGCTTCACCCCAGCCTGGGGCCACCGAGGGTGTTGCTTTTCCCCAACCTGGGGCCACCGAGGGTGCTGCTTCGCCCAAACCCAGGCCCACCGAAGGTGCTGCTTTGTCCCAGCCCGGGGCCACTGAGTGTGCTGTATCGCTCCAATCCGGGCCCACCGGGGGTGCTCCTTCGCCCCAGTCTGGGGCCACCAAGGGTGCTGCGCCTATGCCCAGGGTCACTGGGGTTCCTCAGTCTACGTCCGGTTCCATCGTTGTTTGTTCTCCACCTGAGTTCGTCGGTGGCCATCAGTCTTCCTCATCTGGGTCCTTCGTTGGTCCACCATCCTTTTTGTCAGGTTCCCATCTCCTAGCCTCTGTGGTCCATGGTAAGCACTGGTTCCAACTGCCGCCTCCAGGGGGAGGTGCGTGGTGCTCTGCGGCCCGTTGGCCCAGAGGTGTTTGGAGACCACCCCACAAACTCTCTTGCTTGTTTGGGTGGCTTCCGAATTTAGGAAGGCCACCCGATGAACTCTCTCCCCCACTTTGGTGGCTCTGGAGACCTGGTCGGCCACCCGACCTTTTCCATCTGATAGTCGGGTGGAGCTGGGACTTTGGCAGAACACCTGAACTGTTCTCTTGTTCATCCAGTATCCATGGATTCATAGCACCTTATCTGGTCAGTGTTGTGGGTCATGTGTTTTTTTGGTTGTGCATCTATCCCTCCAGGCCTGGATCCCCCCACCATCCTCCCGAGGTCTGCTTTTTCGGGTTTATTCCTGTTGGGGTGGGGTATATTTTTTCGTCTCATTTTGATGTTACGTTAGGGTGTCTTGGAACCACCCCTTGAGGAAGGGGCACTGTTATGATTCCAAGTACAGGTCAGTGCCGTGCTCGGGTCTCAAGGGTTCACTGGTGATTTTCTGCATAATGTATGTATTTTGTCCTTGCTCTTCATTCATTATGGTTTGTGCTTTTATTTTCATCTGTCACCATTGTTTACTTCTTTGTACTTTTATTTTGACAGTGCCATATGTTACTTCCATGTGTCAGATCTGTTTGCGGCCTGTCACAGTTGTTTAGTTGTTCCAAATTACTTTCTCACTCATGTATCCACACCTGATCCACACTTGGTTTCTCCCCATTTGATTATTTAAGCTTGCTTGCGTGGTTCATTCCTCTCTGCGACCTCCACTGTGTACAGACGGGAATCCCCATCTGATTCCTGTTTATTTCTTTGTGTGTTCATGCTTTATTCCCAGCAGTATTTAGTCTCGTCTGCTACCAGTAAGTTACCCTTTGTGGTTTTCCTTTGTGTCTTTGTTATTTGTAAGTTGCCCTTCATGGTTTATTTCTGTTCTTTAATATGCAAACTCACAGCTGGTGAGTGGGGTCTTGATTTCTGCCCTGACAGGGCCGTTTATGACAACCTTAGTCCAAAGACTGTTGAAAAGTCATTATTTTTTAATAAAAATGGATAAGTCGCACAAGCACACTAAGTAACACAAGCACATTCACTGTAACCCAAGCACACCAAGTAACACAAGCACATTCACTGTAACCAAAGTACATTCACTGTAGTTACCCCAGTTTTATTATTCTTTTTTTTTTGTTTTTTTTATCATTGATATTTCTTAAAGGACAGTCCATTTTTTTGAAATGGAAAAAATACACATCAAACCAAAATTGCCCTTGTAAAAATCTGCTTGTTGTATACTTTTTGTCCAGCTAATGGCTTAGTAGAGCAAATGAAGTTTCACATGAGGCTTCATCAATATGAACCGAATTGATGAAAAGCTTCAACACTTCAAGAAAGCCTCATCTGGCCATCACTAGCACAAAGCACAGAAGTAGACCAGAGCATGGGTAGCATGGTGCTTCAGCAGGCTGACAGAACATGACATAACTCACAGAACGTGGCTGGCGAGTTGCCTATTCATGGCAGCCAGGTGATCAGCAGCAGGCGGGTTAATCAGGAACACCTGCAGGTAATTAGGGAAACACTTAGTGGTAAAGGTGAATGTGTGTGTGTGTCCTCACCTCAGTTATCACTACATACATCTACTGCTCTTTAGTCTGTTATTAATCTGATAAAGTATTTGCTGATGATGTGACTGCTTTGCTGTCATTTGCTATTGCTTTGCCTGACATGATTCTTGACCCAGGAGACAGGCAACAGACACGAGTAGGACAGTTAACATTAGTTTATTAACTCAAAGAGTGGTGTGGGTGTTTGAATGTGGGAGTGAGTGTGGTGCTGAGGTAGTGCTGGAGCTGAGTGAGTCCCGCTGCGACCTGGCAACCCTAGGAACACACAAAGCACAAGTGTTAATACTGTTCGCAGCTGAGAGGTGTAATGACAACTGCTGCTTACTTGCAGGTGTCGCCAGGAGACTCTTGCTGGCTCCAAGAGTGAGTGCTGGGAGGTGAGCAGGAAGCTTGGCGTCGTGACAGGGTCGAAAGGTTCCGAGGAGGAGGAGCAGCCCCGCTGCTTTGGGGAATTGGTCCGCCGCCAGGGAGGTCCACCTGTGCACAGGGGAGAATACTTTGGCAAGGTAAGGATGAACGTAGCTTATGTGACAAGGCTAGGGGTGCCTCCAGGCACCTGTCCCATCCTACCTGGATGCGCCCGATGGAAGTCGCTGATGAGCTGTTTGTCGAGGGTCAACGCTGGGCAAATCCAGGAACGGTGTTCAGGACCGAATCCCTCCCAGTCCACCAGGTACTGAAGACCCCGGCCCCGCCTGCGGACATCCAAGATGGCGGTAACCCCCCAAGCCAGGTGGTCGTCAATCAACCTTGGAGGGGGAGACGCGGAGGGGGGCGGGCACAGAGGGTCAGAGATGTAAGGCTTCACCTGGGAGACATGAAAAGTGGGACAAATGCACATGGAAGGGGGGAGAGCTAGGCGCACAGCCACAGGGTTAACAATGCGAGAGATAACAAAAGGACCGATAAAGTGCTTAGTTAATTTGCGCTTCTCGGCCGGTACATTAATATTCTTTGTAGAAAGCCAGACCCGTTGACCCACCTTATAATCCGTGGCCAGTTTCCTGTGACGATTGGCTACCTGGATGTTTCGTTCCGTGGTTCGTAGAAGGACTCTGTGGGTGATGGTCCAAATTTGGCAACAATGCCTGGCGTGAGCCTGAACCGAGGGAACAGCCACCTCCTTCTCCTCCTCCGGGAACAGCGGTGGATCATACCCCAACAATGACTTGAAGGGAGACATCCCAGTTGCTGAGGACACCGTGGAGTTATGTGCGTACTCGATCCAAAGCAGGAACGTACTCCAGGAAGAGGAGCATGAAGATATGACACAGCAGAGCGCAGCCTCCAGCTCCTGATTGGCTCGTTCACACTGGCCGTTGCTCTGCGGGTGGTATCCTGAGGAGAGGCTCGCTGTGGCCCCCAATGCCAAGCAAAATGCCTTCCAGACCTGGGAGACGAACTGGGGGCCCCGATCCAACACGATATCTGACGGGATGCCATGAAGGCGGACCACATGCTGCACCAGGAGATCAGCCATCTCCCGAGCCGAAGGCAACCCACGGAGGGGCACAAAATGGGCTGCCTTGGAAAAGCGGTCCACTATGGTTGGGATGGAGGTGAAGTGGTCAGAAGGAGGCACGCCCGTCACAAAGTCCAAGGCCACATGAGACCAGGGGCGGGAAGGAACCGGCAGGGGATGGAGAAGGCCCGCTGGGGGGAAGATGAAGATTTCCCGGTGGCGCACTGAGCGCAGGCCCGGACGTAGCTGGTGACATCCTTCCTCAAGCCTGGCCAACAAAAGGCCCTCTGGAGCAAGGCAATGGTACGGACGATCCCAGGATGGCACGCCAGCTTGGAGGCGTGGGCCCACTGGATAACCTCACTCCTGGCAGATGTGGGAGCGACCAGTCCCCCCCCCCCCCCGGGGTCGGGCTCACCCTCCTGAGCCCTCCTGACTCTATCCCGAATCTCCCAAATGAGGGCGCCCACAACACAGGATGGAGGCAGGATGGTTTCCTCCTTATCCTCAGACGTCTCCGCCTCGAACTGCCTAGAGAGGGTGTCCGGCTTCACGTTCTTGCTCCCGGGTAAATAGGTGATTGTAAAATCGAAGCGTCCAAAAAAGAGGGACCAGCGAGCCTGGAGGGAGTTCAGCTGTTTAGCCATCCGGAGATATTTTAAGTTCTTATGGTCCGTCCAGACGACAAACAGCTGAGCAGCCCCCTCCAGCCAGTGTCTCCACTGCTCTAGGGAGAGCTTGACTGCCAACAACTCCCTGTCACCAATGCTGTAATTCCTCTCGGCGGGTTGCAGGCGACGAGAGAAAAAGGCACATGGGCGAATCACTCCATCCACAGGAGAGCGCTGTGACAGGACCGCCCCGACTCCAGAATCCGAGGCGTCCACTTCCACTAAGCACTGAAGGTCTGGGTCCACCTGGGTCAAGATGCAGGACAAGGCAAACTCCTCCTTCAATTTTTCGAATGCCACAGCAGCCTCCTCGCTCCAACAGAAGGGGGTCTTGGGGGACGTGAGGCTGGTCAGGGGTCGGGCAATAATCCCAAAATTGGGCACAAAACGACGGTAGAAGTTGGCAAAATCCAAAAACCCCTGCAACTGCTTCCTGGAAGTGGGGGTGGGCCAGTCCACTACTGCCTTAACCTTGGCCAGGTCGGGGAGCACCTGATTGTGTGCAATCACAAATCCCAAGAATGACGTCGACCTAGTATGAAATTCACACTTCTCGGCCTTGACAAATAGCTGATTCTCCAGGAGGCGTTGAAGGACCCATCTGACGTGCACTTGGTGCTCTTCCAACGTCCGCGAGAAGATAAGGATGTCATCCAGGTATACAAACATGAAGGAGTTCAGAAAATCTCAGAGGACGTCGTTAATTAGGCGCTGGAAGACGGCCAGCACGTTGGTTAACCCAAACGGCATCACTAGGTATTCAAAGTGGCCACTTGGGTCCGGAAGCCCGTCTTTCACTCGTCGCCCTCCTCGATTCGCACCAGATGATAGGCGTTCCGAAGGTCCAGTTTCGTAAACCAAGACGCCCCCCGGAGAGAGTCAAAGGCCGAGTTCATCAGGGGCAGCGTGTACTTGTCCTTGATGGTTATATCGTTAAGCCCCCGGAAATCGATGCAGGGATGGAGAGAGCTGTCCTTCTTCCCCACGGAGAAGAATCCGGCCCCCACTGCGGAGGAAGATGGCCGAATAATTCCGGAGCTGAGGGACTCCTTTATATAAATGTCCATGGCTTCACGCTCAGGGGCTGAGAGGCTGTATAGGCGGCTTGCCGGAAGCGGGGCCCCAGCCCGGAGATTGATCGCACAGTCATAGGGGCAGTGGGGGGGAAGGGACAGCGCCCGTGATTTGCTGAACACGGCTCCCAGATCGTGGTAGATCTCTGGTACCTTGGACAGATCTGGGGGCGGTGATGTGGGAGGAGTTATTGGCACCGAGGGAGCACACGCTGCAGACTGGAGGCAGGCGCTGAGGCAGAAGGAGCTCCAAGCGGTGATATTCCCCGCCTGCCAGTCAAAAGTGGGATTATGTAGCCGTAGCCATGGGTACCCCAGGATAACAGGAGAGGTGGAGGTGGGCAGCACCAAAAATCGAATGTCCTCCCGATGATTTTCAGAAACAATCACTGACACGGGGGCCGTCTGGTGGGAAACAGCGGTTAGCGGAGCCTTTGACAGTGTGATGAGATTGACAGGAGGATGAAGGGGTTGACAGCTGAGGCCCAGGCGGGTTGCCAGGTCTCCTGAAATGAAGCTTTGCTCAGCTCCAGAGTCAATGAGGGCATGTGTAGTATGTTCTCTGTGATTATAAATGAGTCTGATGGGAACAAGGCAACTGGTGAGGGATTTTGACTGATCTACGTCTGTGAGTCCCCCTACTGTGACCCACAGACCTCCCCTTTTACCCGATTAGTACACTCAGCTACCTCGTGCGACTCACTGCCGCAGTAAAAACACAGCCCTAAATCCCTCCGGCACTGTCTCTCAGCCGCCGAAACTCCTGATCGCCCAATAATCATCTCCTCCTGCCCCGGTAGTTCCTCAGATGGGGGCAGAGCCAACAAGGGCGAACGAAAGGAGCGGGGGCGTGGCTTGCCCGAGCGGCCAGCAGCCCTATGCTCGGCTGCCTGCTCCTTCAGTCTGTTGTCTAAACTAATGGTGAGTGAGATTAATTCGCTTAAACAATCAGGCTTATCCCGTGTCGCTAGCTCGTCTCTTAACTCAGAGTTGAGGCTACGGACAAAAATGCTACAGAGTGAAGGATCCCCCCACCCCAGCTCTGCAGCTAACACCCGGAAGTCCACCGCGTAATTGGCGGCAGATCTACTGCCCTGCTGAAGGTTTAACTGGTCAGTTGACACCGCATCCCTATCGGTGTGATCAAACACTTCAGCAAAATCGGCTACAAATTGTTGGTAGGTCAAGGCGGCATAGCTGGGCTTAGCCATAACCGCATACGCCCAAGCTAGCGCCCTACCCTCGAGTAGGTTGCAAATATACCCGATCTTGCTGTGGTCAGAGGGAAAATCTCCCGGGACACGGTGAAAGACCGTCTCGCACTGGAGCAGAAAACCCCGTGCCTCCCCGAGTTTTCCGCTAAAGCAAGTGGGGGTAGGCACGGGGGTGAGGCGAGGTAAGGGAGGTTGGTGTACCTGGCTAGCAGGAGAATTAGCGGGGGCAGGAGGTGCCCCGGCGACCGGGGGGAATGCCTGGTTGCCTTCCAAGTGATCCAGCCGGCTATTAATCTGAGTTAATTGATTAAGAATAACTGTCTGTTGGTGAGCAATTAAGTCTACTCGAGCGCTAAGGGTGTTAAGACGGCGCATCAGTGCACTGTCTGCCGGGTCGTCTTGACGGAGTCGTACTGACATGATTATTGACCCAGGAGACAGGCAACAGACACAAGTAGGACAGTTAACAGTAATTTATTAACTCAAAGAGTGGTGAGGGTGTGTGAATGTGAGAGTGAGTGTGGTGCTGGGGCAGTGCTGGAGCTAAGCGAGTCCCGCTGTGACCTGGCAACCCTAGGAACACACAAAGCACAAGTGTTAATACTGTTCGCAGCTGAGAGGTGTAATGACAACTGCTGCTTACTTGCAGGTGTCGCCAGGAGACTCTTCCTGGCTTCGAGATTGAGTGCTGGGAGGTGAGCGGGAAGCTTGGCGTCGTGACGAGGTGGAAAGGTTCCGAGGAGGAGGAAGCGCAGCCCCGTTGCTTTGGGGAATTGGTCCGCCAACAGGGAGGTCCACCTGTGCACAGGGGAGAATACTTTGGCAAGGTAAGGATGAACGTGGCTTACGTGACAAGGCTTGACGCGCTGGAGCTTTGATACGAGGTTGAGAGCCTGGAGCGTTGCGCTGTGATGATGACAGCCGACTCCATGCTGAGCTGTCATTGGATCTGGCTTTTATGGTCTGCTAAGGATTGGAAGCAGGTGTGTGCGCAGCCGGGGCTGATGACGGCCCAGCAGCCGCCATGACATTGCCAACATCATAGAATATGATGGCAAGGCATCATAGAATTCATATTTTCAGTATATTGTGCATATTTACTGTGAATGAATGAATGAATGAATGAATGAATGAATGAATGAATGAACCGTCAACTTACAGGCAAGTACACGCATTAAGTATTTATTCATTTAACCTCTCCTCTCTCTCTGGTCAGGTGGCTCATGTATGAGCTGCTGTGACGTAGACCACATTGTTCCACAGATCCCTGTTCTCTGCCATTCTGATTTCTTCCCTGATGTTTATACAGTCCATTCCTCTATGTCCTTTTTACAAGTTCTAGGTGGTATCCCTGTGCCTCAATTTCCTTCTGTGAATCAGTGGAGTATACTCTTTTCCAGGCTATTGAGACTGATGGTATGGCCAAAATAATTCATCTTTCTTCTTCTCATTTGATCTCTTAAAATTGGTTCTGTTCTTAGTTGCTCTAGGATCCAGGCATTGGTCTTGTGCAGCTTCTATGACACATGCAGCAGCCATCGGTACGTCCACAATTCAAATACCTCAATTCTCTTAATGACTTTCCTTGAAAACATTATGGGTATGATGTTAAACTGCATCCAGCGGAGAGGCCTCATCTTGGAGTGACAGGAGCTTTGAGGAATGTGGAGATACCCCTTAGTCACCATTGCTCCCAGGTCTTTTCTGACCTGGAGTGGTAGCACCTGATAGGGTACCAGCTATGGTTGAAATAGTATGATGGATGAAGGTCCCTGACTGAAACCCCAATGCTAGCCAGATGAAGGTCCACCACAGACACCCCAATGGCACAAGGTGTGAAAAGACCTTACCACCCATCACATTATCCCGGTCAAGAGCATGAGATGACAATCCTCTCCTTGAGTGAAGAAAATATGGATCACTTTTTTTGGTAGATTTTTTTTTTTAAACCACAGGACTTCTGTGCTGTCACACAGCGGGACCAGTCTGTCCGACTGGGAAAAGATGTCATGATCCAAGCTGTGTGCTGTTTTTCTCTAGCTCCCCTCATTACTTATTTTCCACAGCTGTGATTTCACCCACACCTGTGCTTCCTAATCAGCTGCTTTAAAGGGAGTGGGGTTTTCCACTCCTGCACGGAGACGTCTACACTCGTATGCTGTTCAGAGCACTCCTCAATGTTTTATGCTACCCTTCTCATCTTCAGCTTCAAACCCTGTCTCAGACCCGGCACACAGTAAGCTACCTCTGTCTAACCATTATCCCCCCTGCATCTCACCTCTGCTTGTCTAGGATTAAACTGTGCACAGGTGGACCTTCTCCCTGGTGGACCGGTTCCTCTCTTTGTGGCGGACCTGGACCCTTCTCCAGAGCCGGAGTCTCGTCATTCCCGCCAGAATCCTGTAAGTATACTTAATCATCAGACTGAACTTTTTCTTTTCTTCCCTCAGCTGAGGAATTCCATTCTGCACTGACCACTGTACATACTGTACCTGCACCAGCACTTCTTCACCTTTGTGGATCTACTGCAACCCGGAGAGGATGTGGCCACAGTTTGTTCAGCCCAGCCGCTCCACACTCTGCAAGATTATTATCAGCTCCTCATTGTCCCGCTGTGTGCCACAAATTACTCACCACTCTTTCTCTCTCTCCTCTGCAGGGTTGCCAGACTTCTCTCACTCTGCACTCACACACACTCACTCTAAATAAAGATCATTGCAGTTATTACCGAGTCTGTCGTCTGGTTCTGAGTCAATACTAAATCATGTCAAAAGAGCCGTTACTGTTTCTGGAGGACAGCTGGTGGGTGCGTGTGGTGCTGATATCCATCATTATGTACATAAACATTGTGACAGTTTTTCTTAATTTTTATCCTCATTTAATGGCATTCTTTGAACAGAATGATTCAAAATGAAAGTATCCCTATAGTTTTTTGAGTTAAAATACACCAATTGTGCATTCAGCAGAAGGAACATTAATGAAACTCAGGCCCTAGATCTGCTAGAAGAATGGCCCACTCTTCTGCAATTTCAGGGAGCTGTTATAATAATAATAATAATAATAATAATAATAATAATAATAATTATTATTATTATTATTATTATTATTATTATTATTATTATTATTATTACACGAGAAGGCTGCCTTTTTGCAACAGCGGAGCAATTTCTTCCTATTTCTATTTACTGTCTGGCTCTCTTGCTAATCTTTCTGTTTCGGCGACACCTTGATCCATCACAGACACGTAGATCGCCCAAATGTCTCCTGAGCAAGTGGACAGATCCACTGTTTCTTGCAGGAGGCAGTACAATAGGGACCAACACTTTACCGGCCCACGATGCTAACGCGAAAACTCAACATACCGGGAGAAATAAGATCAAAACAGTGTGGATGTCGTGCAGAAATAAGACGGCGGACAAGGAATATAAGGTACAGACTCGCCCTCCCATCCGTTATTATGGGGAATGTATGATCGCTACTCAGAAAAACAGATGAACTAGCGGCTATCTCCTGCTACGATAGCAAATGCAGGGAGTGTAGCCTGATGCTATTCATGGAGACGTGGCTAACAGAACTAGCAACAGATGCTAACATTGAACTGGAGGCTTTCCACGCAATACGGGCAGACCGAACATCAGACAGTGGGAAGGCAAGGGGCGGAGGAGTGATAATGTATGTCAATAACAACTGGTGCAGACCAGGACATATCATGGTTAAACAACAACACTGCAACAAAGACATGGAGTTGCTAGCCGTTAGCATGTGGCCTACATATCTCCTGAGGGAATACTCACACATGATCTGCACTGTTATTTATGCAAATCCGACGGCGAATGCTGGGGCAACACGTGACGTCATCCACTCAGTAACTGGCAGGCAGCAGACAGAACACCCAGATGCTCTTCTCCTCATCTCAGGCGATGTCAACCATATTTCACTCTCTCCCATTCTACCCACATTCACCCAGTATGTCACATGCCACACTAGAGACAATAAAACACTGGACTTATTCTACGCAAACACTAAGGAGGTGTACACCTCATCACCACTCCCCCCACTCGGGAGATCGGATCACAACTTGGTTCATCTCCTGCCGGTGTACAAACCCCTAGTGCACAGACAACCTCCGGTCATGCGAACAGTTACGTTATGGTCTGAGGAGGCAATGGACGCTCTAAAGGACTGTTTTGAAACCACTGCCTGGGAGCAGCTCTGCGATCCACATGGTGAGGACATCGATGGCCTCACTCACACCATCACGGACTACATCAGGTTCTGTGTGGACAACACCGTACCCACCAAGACCATACGGTGTTGCTCAAACAACAAACCCTGGATCAACCCTGAGATAAAAACACTTCTGAGAGAGAAGAAGAGGATCTTCAGGTCGGGGAACAGGGAGATGCTGAAGTCCGTACAGAGGGAGCTGAGGAGGAAGATCAGAGAAGGCAAGGACAGCTTCAGGAAGAAGATGGAGGACAAGCTGCAACAGAGCGACATTGGTGGGGTCTGGAGAAACCTTAAAACCATCTCTGGGCTCCAGAATACCTCTCCCCAGGCCACGGGGGGCAGGGAGTGGGCGAACAATCTGAACCTGTTTTTTAATAGGTTTGACCAACTGCCTTCCCCCCCGATTGCACAGCCACTGCTGCCTCTAAAGACATCGAGTCCTGCTGCCCACACCCCACTCCACCATCACCCCCCCACTCCCAACACACAGCCCCCCAAAATGACCCTCACTAAGACCCAGGTGATGACGGAGCTGAGGAAGATCAAGGCGAGGAAGGTGTCGGGACCGGACGGCATCAGCGCAAAGCTCCTCAAGTCCTGTGCAGACCAGCTGTGTGGGATTGTGGAGCTCATCTTCAACCTGAGTCTGAAGCTGGGGAGGGTACCACAGTTGTGGAAAACATCTTGTGTGGTACCTGTACCGAAGACTTCCCACCCCAAAGACCTGAACAGCTACAGACCAGTGGCCCTGACATCCCACATGATGAAGACCCTGGAGAGACTGCTCCTTGCTCACCTCCGCCCCCTGGTGGGACCAGTGATGGATCCACTCCAGTTCGCCTACCAGCATGGCATTGGGGTGGAGGATGCAGTGATCTTCCTTCTTCACCGTTCTCTGTCCCACCTGGAGAAGCCCGGGAATGTGGTGAGGATCATGTTCTTTGACTTCTCCAGTGCTTTCAACACCATCCATCCGATGATCCTGAAGGACAAGCTGCTGTGCGCAGGGGTGGACCAGTACCTGTCATCATGGATCCTGGACTACCTCAATAACCAGCCACAGTTTGTGAGAACCCTGGACTGTGTGTCTGACACGATCATTGGTAGCACGGGGGCCCCCCAGGGAACGGTTTTGGCTCCCTTCCTGTTCACCCTTTATACTGCGGACTTCTCACACAACACACTGCCATCTGCAGAAGTTCTCTGATGACTCTACGATCGTTGGCCTCATCTCCAACGGAGATGAAGCTGAGTACAGAGGACTTATCCAGGACTTCGTGGACTGGTGCCATCGGAACTGCCTCCAGATCAACGCGAGGAAAACTAAGGAGCTGGTGGTGGACTGCCGCAGGCAAGGACAACCCCTCACAGCACCAGTAAACATACAGGGAACAGACATTGAGATGGTG
The DNA here is from genome assembly GCA_020510985.1 of Pholidichthys leucotaenia. Classification (NCBI taxonomy): domain Eukaryota; kingdom Metazoa; phylum Chordata; class Actinopteri; order Cichliformes; family Pholidichthyidae; genus Pholidichthys; species Pholidichthys leucotaenia. Next base: position 78,645,217 of record CM035846.1, read on the forward strand.
ACATCCTACAAGTACCTGGGTGTTCTTTTGAACAATAAACTAGACTGGTCACACAATACCGACGCACTCTACAAGAAGGGACAGCGCAGGCTGTTCCTATTGAGGAGACTCAGGTCTTTTGGTGTACAAGGGGCACTGCTGAAGACATTCTACGACACGGTGGTGGCATCAGCCATCACTTTTGGAGTGGTCTGCTAGGGTAGTGGCATTACAGCAGCCAATAGGAAGAGACTGAACAAACTGATCAAGAAAGCTAGCTCTGTGCTGGGGCAGCGCATTGACCCAGTGGAGGAGATAGGAGAGACACAGATGGTGCCTAAACTGTCATCTCTGCTGGAGTCCGAGTCCTACCCTATGCAGGACATACTGAACGCACTGAGGAGGTCATTTAGCAGCAGACTACATCATCCTAGGTGCGCAACTGAGAGGTTTCGCAGGTCCTTCCTACCTACGGCTGTCAGACTGTATAACCTAAGCAGGGCTGCTCGCTGAGATAGCAAAAAAATGTGACGACCTAATAGTATTGAATGCAAAAGACACAATAGACTTACACAATGGTCCCCTCCGGTATACAACTAGGACAATATCGGTCACTACGGAGGGTGACAATATGTATGGATACATATTCATACTATGTAGGATGACTAAGCAGACAGTTATGCTGTTTATTCCATCTAGCTACAATGCTCCGCACTGTGTGTGTATATATATTTATATATTTATTCCATCTAGCTACAATGCTCCGCACTGTGTGTTTATATATTTATATATTTATATGTACATATGTATATTCGCTGCTCTTGTTTTTCTTTGATCCAAGATGGTGCCCACAGTGGCCGCCATGGTGCTTCGCTGCCCTTTAATTTGTTTGTTTCTGTTCATCAGTTGTGTGTCTGCCTGCTCTTATACCCGAGAAGAGCTTCTAAATATCAGGTCTTTCACTCCCATGGACCTTCTCCCGGTTTTTTTGGCTCCTGCCGCCGATCTGGTCCACCTTCTAGCCCAAAAAGTGAGATGGCGGAAGAGAGGAAAACGTGCGTGAGCTCTCGAACGGCTTCGGAAGAGGGGCACGCGCACAGCCTTGCCTGGAATATTTCTGACCAATACCAACTCTCTCTCTAACAAGGTAGACGAACTGAGACTGCTGATGCGATTTAAGGACCTCGCTAATTCGTCCGCCCTCTGTTTTACTGAGACTTGGCTTAATGATTCTACTCCGGACAGCGCGATCAGCCTTGAGGGATTTCAGCTGTTTCGTGCTGATCGCGTCACAGAGCTTTCCGGTAAGTCTAAAGGAGGAGGAGTATGCTTTTACATTAACAGCAGCTGGTGCGCTGATGTAACCGTGATTTCCCGGCACTGTTCTCCTGACCTAGAATTTCTCTCCATTAACTGCAAGCCATTTTATTCCCCGCAGGAGTTTGCTTCATTCATATTGATCGCTGTGTATGCCCCTCCTGACGCGGACGCGCGCGTGGCTCAGCGCGCGCGGCTCAGCGCGCGCTCGCAGATCACATCCAACATGCGGAGCGGACTTTCCCGGACTCCCTGGTTATTGTGTTAGGCGACTTTAACCAGAGCAATCTGAGTCACGAGCTCCCCCGATACAAACAGTTTATTAAATGTCCAACCAGAGGTGAGAACACACTAGATCACTGTTACACCACAGTGAAGGACGCGTATCGCGCTGTTCCCCGCGCTGCGCTCGGTCTATCTGATCACGTGATGGTCCACCTCATTCCCACATACAGACAGAGACTGAAGCTCACTAAACCTGTTGTGACCACCAGGAAGAAATTGACCAGTGAAGCTGGAGAGAAACTGAACACATGCATGGAAATAACTGACTGGGACATGTTTAAAGGAGCCACACATGATCTTAATGAGTACACAGACACTGTGAACTCATATATCAACTTTTGTGAGGAGAACATTCTTCCATCGCGCACCAGGGTGAGGTACTCTAATGATAAGCCCTGGTTCACTGCTAAGCTCAGAGAGATCAGGAAGGAGAAGGAAGCTGCGTTGAAAAGTGGAGACAGGGACTGCTACAGGGAGGTTAAATATCGGTTTAACAGAAAGCTGAAGAGAGCTAAATCTGTGTATTCTGAGAGACTCCAGCAGCAGTTCACTGCTAATGACTCGGCTTCTGTGTGGAGAGGACTGAGGCAAATCACCAACTATCGGCCTCAGGCTTCTAAAGGTCAGGATGACAAAGCCCTTTGTCAAAAACTGTCCCAACATTACGCCCGTTTTGACACCTCGTCAGCTGTGTCCAACTCCCCCCTCCCCCCAGCTCCACTGCCTCCTTGGCCGCTAATTCATCAAAAGCGGTCCCCCCCTCCTCCTCCTCCCCCCCTGCCCTTGTCATCAGTGTGCAGGACGTGCACAGACAATTCTCCAGACTGAACCCATGCAAGGCCCCCGGTCCGGACGGCGTGTCTCCCTCCACCCTGAGACACTGTGCGAAAGAGCTGGATCCTGTCTTCACAGACATTTTTAACACCTCCCTTAAGCAATGCCACGTGCCGACCTGCCTCAAATCCTCCACCATCATCCCTGTCCCCAAGAAGCCACGGATTACTGGACTTAACGACTACAGACCTGTAGCGCTCACCTCTGTAGTCATGAAGTCCTTTGAGCGCCTGGTCCTGTCCCACCTCAAGTCCATCACCACTCCCCTCCTGGACCCGCTGCAGTTTGCCTACCGTGCCAACAGGTCTGTGGACGACGGAGTCAACCTGGCCCTCCACTCCATCCTGCAGCACCTGGACTCCCCGGGAACCTACGCCAGGATCCTGTTTGTGGACTTCAGCTCTGCATTCAACACCATCCGCCCCGCTCTGCTCCAGGACAAGCTGTCCCTGCTTGGCGTGCTTGACTCCCTCTGCAGGTGGATCACCGACTTCCTGACGGACCGGAGGCAGCATGTGCGGCTGGGAAGTCTGTCTCAGACTCTGTTAGCATCAGCATCGGATCACCCCAGGGCTGTGTACTTTCCCCCCTACTCTTCTCCCTTTATACCAACTCCTGCACCTCCACTCACCAGTCTGTTAAGCTGATCAAGTTTGCGGACGACACCACCCTCATCGGGCTTATCTCCAACGGCGATGAGTCCGTCTACAGGAGAGAGGTGGCCCAGCTGGTGTCCTGGTGCAGCCACAACAACCTGCAGCTGAACGCTCTGAAGACAGCGGAGATGATTGTGGACTTCAGGAAAGTCACAACCCCCCTGCCCCCCCTCACCATCACAGGCTCTCCCATCACCATTGCAGATTCCTTCCGCTTCTTGGGCACCACCATCACCCGGGACCTCAAGTGGGAGCCAACCATCAGCTCCCTCATCAAAAAGGTCCAGCAGAGGATGTTCTTTCTGCGGCAGCTGAGGAAGCTCAAGCTACCCACCAAGATGTTAGTGCAGTTCTACACGGCCATCATCGAGTCCATCCTCACCTCCTCCATAACCGTGTGGTACGCAGGAGCTACTGCCAGGGACAGACTAAGGCTGCAGCGCGTTGTGCGCACTGCTGAGAAGGTGATCGGCTGCAAGCTCCTATCTCTCCAGGATCTGTACATCTCCAGGACCCGGAGGCGCGCAGGCCGGATCATGGCCGATCCTTCACACCCTGGTCACGTACTGTTTGCCACCCTCCCCTCAGGTAGAAGACTTTGGTCCATTCAGACTAAAACCTCCCGGCACATGAACAGCTTTTTCCCCTCTGCCATCAGACTGCTGAACATTAAGTGACTTATTGACTCTCGTGCACTATATACAGCAGCTCAACCAGACTCATGTCATTCATCACTGTTTTTCTGTTGCATTATCGACTGCACATCATCTGCTACTTGCTAATTTATTTATTATAAATCTGTGTATTCTGAGAGACTCCAGCAGCAGTTCACTGCTAATGACTCGGCTTCTGTGTGGAGAGGACTGAGGCAAATCACCAACTATCGGCCTCAGGCTTCTAAAGGTCAGGATGACAAAGCCCTTTGTCAAAAACTGTCCCAACATTACGCCCGTTTTGACACCTCGTCAGCTGTGTCCAACTCCCCCCCTCCACCCAGCTCCACTGCCTCCTCGGCCGCTAATTCATCAAAAGCGGTCCCCCCCTCCTCCTCCTCCCCCCCTGCCCTTGTCATCAGTGTGCAGGACGTGCACAGACAGTTCTCCAGACTGAACCCACGCAAGGCCCCCGGTCCGGACGGCGTGTCTCCCTCCACCCTGAGTTTTTCTGTTGCATTATCGACTGCACATCATCTGCTACTTGCTAATTTATTTAAAACTGCTGTGACTAGTATTACTCATTATTATTATTATTATTATTATTATTATTATTACTTATTATTCTACACTTATTGCATGGTTTTAGTCTTTAAGTTTTTTTTTTTTTGTTTTTTTTTTAGTTTACCTCTTTATCTTATCATGTTTTAATGTTGCAGCATTGCACCGAGACAAATTCCTAGTTTGTGTACTACATGAACAATGGCAATAAATCTGATTCTGATTCTGATTCTTGTCTTCTTGATTGTTGCTCTGAGTGTTGCTATCCCTGTGCTGTTGCAATCCTGGAATTTCCCCATTGTGGGACTAATAAAGGCTTATCTTATCTTTTATTATTATTATTATTATTATTATTATTATTATTATTATTATTATTATTATTGTACACAAAAAGTTGATGGATCACATAAAACGTAAGTTGCAGAAATATGAAACTTTGCAGTCTGGTTAGAAATTTTCCAAGGGGGGGGGGGGCACCGGGTGCACGCTTCAGTTGTTTTCTCTTATGTTTTGTATTTTCCTTTTTCATGGTTATTTTGTATTTTTGTATGGGTTGTGGTATTTTGTTATCTGGGCTGTCTTTTATTTCTGTTCTTAGTTTCTTGTTATTTTATCCTAGGTTGGGGTTTATGTATTTCTATATTATTTTGTATTATCAGCTTTCCTCAGTTCTCCCTCGCTGTGTTCCTGTTCATGTATTGTCCTTGATTTCCTCTCATCATGGGTTGTGCCTTATTTTGACTGTCTACTTCTGCCTCTCAAGAGTGGTTTGCAGGCATTGACAGCTGCCATCAATTATCCTTATTACGCTCACTCACGTCACCCACACCTGTCACTCATTGTACCACTTCCCTGTTCCTGCTTAAGACCGGCTATGAGGCTTTCACCTCGTAGTGGTCTTGTGATTCAAACGTTAATTCTACATTTCTCCTCACTCCCGGACTGAGTCCCCGTCTAGTAGAGTCCTCCGGGCTTTCCCCAGTTGTCTACTTAACCTGTAAGTGTGTGTTTTCGTTCGTGTGTGTTTTTCTGTTAATAAATGTGCAAACTCACAGTCTGCATTTGGCATCTTCAGTCAACCTTTGAAAAGGGCGATCCATGATAGGCTTGGCCTATAATCATAATTACATATGTCATCATTCTAATCTCTGAAATCTTCCACAACTTTCATCCATTTGTCTGAAAATGAAGTTTTCTGTGACATATTTTTAAAATTGTGCTAGTGAAAGAAAAATTAACTCCTCGAAGTTAATTCACATCTTAAAATACTGTGGGTACTGTGGGTACCCACAGTATTGTGGGCGTACTGTGGGTGTTTATATATTTACATATTTATTCCATCCAGCTACAATGCTCTGCACTGTGTGTCTGTGTGTGTGTGTGTATATATATATTTTATAGTAATATGTACATATGTATATTAGCTGCTCTTGCTTGCTTGTTTTTTTCTTGCCTTCTGATTGTTGCTCTGAGTGTTGCTATCCCTGTGCTGTTGCAATCCTGGAATTTCCCCGTTGTGGGACTAATAAAGGCTTATCTTATCTTATCTTATCTTAAAATAAAGCATGCATGATCTCCATATATTAAAAATGAAAAGTTGTTAAAATTATCAGAAAATGTCAATCCATTTTTATTTTCCACACCATTAAATTTGTAGAGTTCTATGCATCTTCTAATGTAATGATCCAAACTTAATGAAACTTCACACTCCAAATCAAACAACATTATTCGGAAGCTAAATTTAATGCAAATCTGTTCAGTGTGTGGCACAAATCATCTTTATGAAATGTTAAAGCCTTTTTGTCTTAATTAGTGTAACAGTTCGTATTCAGGAAGTGAGCTTGTACACTAAAAGGGTCCGGTCCTGTGTTACTGTGGGTTTAGGTGCCAGTATGGTGTGCTGGAGGTCTTGGGTTGGAGCCTCCAAAAGTCTTTTTCTGCTGAACAAGTGAAGTGCAACAGGTCCCTTCTGTGCACTTGAAAACCTAATATGTACACATGTAAGGTTTTAAATGCTGTTTGCAAACAGTACAAAGCTTTTGGGTTTATAGGTGCTTGGACCCTAATGTTTATGGCTAAATGTTATAATCCTCCAAACAGATTTACAAAATGATCCGGTCAGATGGCAAGACAACTGTTAGGTATGGGATATTGGGATCTATTTTATTTCATTGTTGCGCATTGATAGTTCTTGTATAAAGTAATACGCGCATGCGCACTAGGATGTAATGAGTCCAAGTTTAATTCAATAAAATGGAAGCTGAGCCTCGGCTCCTAAAAACGCACTTACGGTGTCTGTGCTTATTGTGGCACCTCCAAGGTTGAATGTGTGTGTAAAGTAACAAAGGAGTAACTGCATACACAACAATTGGCGACGAGGACGGGATATGTGAATGGATATTCCGACACGGAGAGGACACGAGTCGTCGTGAGTGTGACTGTTGACTGTGATAAAAGCTAACTCATTGCAACTCGAAGTGTACACAGAGAGTACAAACCCGACGGTTAATACGGCACCAACCATGGCGGGGATAATTGGGAGAATGGAAAGTTTTGATAGCGCATCGGAGGACTGGACAACATACGTGGAAAGGTTGGATCAGTACTTTGTGGCAAACGACATTCCAAACGAAAAAAAAGTAGCAGTACTGCTTAGTGTAATGGGAGCTAAGACATACAACTTGCTACGCAGTTTGTTGACCCCAGACAAACCGGCAGATAAGACATACAAAGACATTGTCACTGTTTTAGAGGCGCATTTGAATCCGAAGCCTCTCGTCATTGCTGAACGTTTTAAATTCCATAAACGGAATCAGTTAAAAACAGAGTCTATTGTTGAATTCGTGGCAGAATTGAGAAGACTGTCTGAACATTGTTCATTTGGAAGAAATCTGTCAGACGCATTGCGAGATAGATTCGTGTGCGGACTGCACAACGAAAGCATACAAAAGAGACTGTTAACAGAAAAAGATCTGACATTGAAACGTGCCATTGAAGTTGCCACGTCAATGGAAGCAGCTGCTAAAGGCGCTACCGAGCTGCAGCAGCAGATGGCGCAAGAAGGCCATGTTCATGAGTGCAACATGCACAGCATAGACAAAAGACAACAGAAAAAGGATGCATGCTATCGCTGTGGAAAGAAATCACACGCTCCACCTGAATGTTGGTTTAAAGATAAGGAGTGCAACAAGTGCCATAAAACAGGTCACATACAGAAAGTGTGCAAAACGAAAGTGAAAGATACAGTGGAGGAGAAAAAGTTCCACAAATTTAAAAATAAACAAAAAGACATGCATGACATTGAAACTTGCTCATCTGATTCAGACAGTGCACAAGATTTAGCTTGCTTTGATGTCTGCTCATTGAAAAGACCCAACAGGGGAATCATATGGGTTTCACCCAAAGTGGAAGGAAAAACACTGACTATGGAATTGGATACTGGATCTGCATTGTCAGTCATGTCTAAGAAGGATTACCAGGCACACTTCTCACATCTGCAATTGCAATCTACAGATGTAATGCTCAAAACTTACACAGGGGAGCGCGTAGCCCCAATGGGCGTGATCAATGTGAATGTGCACTATGGCGATCAACAGTGTGCACTGCCCCTGTATGTTATTGAGAGAGGGGGTGCGCCCCTGTTTGGCCGTGAATGGCTTCGTGAAGTACAATTGGATTGGCAGTCAATTAAAGAAATGCAAGCCACAGTGACCAAAAAGCAGAGCAATGGCTCTACAAATGAAAAATTGAACAAAATACTTCAAAATGCAGGAGAAGTTTTTCAAGATGGCATAGGCAAACTAAAACATCTGAAAGCCCAGATTGTTCTGAATGACGACGCTGTACCCAAATTCCACAAGGCGCGTACAGTTCCATACGTTCTCCGGCCCAAGGTGGAAAATGAACTTCAAAGGTTGGAAAATGAGGGCATCCTATCGAAAGTGGACTGGTCTGAATGGGCAACGCCAATAGTGCCAGTGGTAAAGGGTAATGGCTCAGTACGCATCTGCGGTGATTTTAAGGTGACAGTCAATCCGGTCTTGAAGGCGGAACAGTACCCTCTACCGCGAATTGACGACATCTTCGCAGCGCTGGGCCAGGGTAAGCGATTTTCCAAGATTGACCTTGCACAAGCGTACTTACAGATGGAGATGGAGGAGTCGTCCAAAAAGTACTTGACCATCAACACCTCCAAAGGTCTCTATCAGTACAACCGCCTGGTCTTCGGCATCGCTTCAGCGCCAGCAATCTGGCAGAAGGCAATGGATCAAGTCCTACAAGGCATACCGAATACACAGTGCTATTTGGATGACATAGTGATCACGGGCGCTAACGACAACGAACATCTGGAAAATCTTGAAAAAGTGCTCCAAAGACTGAATGAATTTGGATTACATGCCAACAAAGCAAAATGTGAATTCTTCCAGGATGACATTGAATACTGTGGCCACAAAATTGACAAAAACGGGCTACACAAATGCAAAGACAAAATTGACGCTGTTTTGAAGGCCCCACCACCACAAGATGTCTCTCAATTGAGATCTTTCTTGGGCCTGGTTAACTATTACAGGAAATTCTTGCCCAACCTGTCCTCAGTGCTACACCCATTGAATTCCCTACTCCAACAGGGCACTAAGTGGCACTGGTTCCAGGACTGTAAAAAGGCCTTAAAGCAAGCAAAGCAGTTGGTGACCTCAGACAACGTGTTGACACACTATGACCCCGAAGTGCCGCTCAAGCTTGCATGTGATGCTTCCCCTTCCGGAATTGGAGCCGTGCTATCACACCGGTTCACTGACGGAACAGAGCGACCAATAGCATTTGCCTCCCGATCGCTGAATGCAGCTGAGCGTAACTATGCGCAAATTGACAGAGAAGCTCTTAGTTTGGTCTGGGGAGTGAAAAAGTTCAATCAGTATCTATACGGAAAGCACTTTACCCTCCTCACAGATCATAAGCCTTTAGTTTCAATCTTTAATCCAGCTAAGGGAGTACCAGCCATCGCCGCTGCTCGACTGCAACGGTGGGCCTTGTTTTTGAGTGCTCACACCTACAGCATTGAGTACAAAGGCACACTTTACCATGGGAACGCTGACGGGTTGTCCCGGTTGCCACTACAAGTCGCACCGCCAATTAAGACCAAAGAAGCGGTGGACATGTTCCAGATGACACAAGTGGATCCCCTACCAGTCACAAGTGAGGAGATCGCACGAGAGACAGGCCGCGACCCTGTCTTGTCTAGAGTCTACGAGCTGACACTGAAAGGCTGGCCACGCAAGGGTGACTCATCCTTACCGGGCTATTCCAGTCGCCGTGAACAGCTCACAGTGCATCAAGGATGCATTTTGTGGGGGGTGAGGGTAGTGATACCACAGAAGCTGCGCCAGAGGGTTCTCTCAGTGCTACACGAGGGACACTTAGGTGTGGTGAAAATGAAACACCTCGCAAGAAGCTTCGTATTGTGGCCTGGAATTGATGGACAGATCGAGGACATTGCAAAGACATGCTACGGGTGTCAGCAGACCCAAAAGACTCCACCAACAGCCCCACTGCATGTGTGGGAATGGCCTACAAAACCATGGCAACGTGTTCACATCGACTATGCGGGCCCTTTCATGGACCGCATGTACCTGGTCGTAGTTGATGCGCATTCAAAGTGGCCTGAGGTTTTCTGCACAAAAACAGCAACCTCTGCAAAGACAGTTGAACTCTTACGGGCCCTGTTCTCACGTACAGGCCTTCCCCATCAGATTGTGAGTGATAACGGAACACCTTTCACTTCTGAAGAGTTTCAGTGCTTTGTTAAAAGGAATGGCATACAACACACCACCATTGTGCCATATCATCCAGCTTCTAACGGCCAAGCGGAACGTTTCATTCAGACTTTCAAACAGTCTATGAAGGCCATGGATAAGGACTGTGCATCGCTACAGCAGAAGATTGCAAACTTTCTGCTGGCCTATCGCAACAGTACACACGCAATAACAGGACAGACACCTGCCATGCTCTTCATAGGGTGTCCCCTGCGCTCACGCTTAGACTTATTGAAACCCAGTCTACAGCAACGTGTACAGAGAAAACAGACGGAATCTGCTCTCCGATCCCAGACGCGCTCACTGCGTACCTTCCAAGTGGGACAACAGGTGATAGCCAAAGACTACCGCAGCAAAGGACAAAAGTGGCAGCCTGGTACCATCGTGTCACAGACAGGACCGTTAACCTACGAGGTGAAAATCGGGCCAGACCTACTGTGGCGTAGACACGTGGATCAGCTGTTGGATGCATCTGGAGCAACCAACATGGATGCCAACGCTACACCATTCCAGGGTGACTTTCAGTTCAGTGACAAAGATCAAGCCACAGGCGGGCCTGAAGCCGATGCAGGTGATACTGCACTAGTCCCTGCTGTTCCTCAAAATCCTGCTGCCGACGCTCCACCAGAGAGGCGCTATCCAGAGAGAATTCGGAGACCTCCAGAGCGATTCCAGGACTGAAATGGGTTATGGTAGAATGAGAGTAGATAGGTTAGATGTATTTAGTTATGATTAATACTTACTCAGGTAAACAACCTTTAGTTAGTGGGGATATCAATGCTGGAAGGGAGGAGTGTTAGGTATGGGATATTGGGATCTATTTTATTTCATTGTTGCGCATTGATAGTTCTTGTATAAAGTAATACGCGCATGCGCACTAGGATGTAATGAATCCAAGTTTAATTCAATAAAATGGAAGCTGAGCCTCGGCTCCTAAAAACGCACTTACGGTGTCTGTGCTTATTGTGGCACCTCCAAGGTTGAATGTGTGTGTGTAAAGTAACAAAGGAGTAACTGCATACACAACAACAACAAACCTGCCATTTGAGTGAGTGATTTCACGCGATGATGCCAGTGACATGAGATCTCACAGAATATCTCATGTAATCAAACATGAGCATGTGACATATTTATCGGCCCAGGAAACACGCATGCAGGCTCAGGTAAGATTTAATAGCTTTATTCAACAGCAAAGGGGTGTTTGGGTGCGTGTACGAGATATGTATGTGGATTGTTGGTGGACGATGAGAGTCGGGAACCAGAGCAGCATGCCGTGCAGCCAGGCAACCCTATGGGAAGAGCAGAGACAGGGAAATGAGCTGGGCTTAACCAAACGGGGAAGTAATACTGAGTAATGCTTACTTGCAGAAGGGAAGGTGGCTGGCGTTGGCTAGGATCTTCGGTCTGGGAGACAACGCCCTGCTGTGCACACGACGAGACGTGGAGATGCGGGAGGAGGAGATGGCGAAGACGGGAGAATCCGCCGCCAGGGAATCCACCTGTGCACAGGGGAAGACTGATAGACAGGTAAGTGGCAAACAGCTTACGTGCTGAAGCGAAGAGTGGCAGGATGGGAAGAGACGATCCTGCTGGGGGTTTGAGCGCGTAGTAGAACAGACGGCTCCAGACCGATGCTCAGGGCTGAGTGGACTAAATAGCCCATCACTGATGAGACGCAGATGTGCACGCAGCTGAGGTGGATGCCTGAGAGTGGCGAGTTGTGACAGTACTCCCCCCCCAGCAGCACCTCCTGGCGCTGGTTTATCCGGGTGCGCTCGGTGGAACTCCGTGATGAGATCCTTATCCAGCACAAAAGAAGAGCGCACCCAGGATCTCCACTCCGGGCCATATCCTTCCCAATCCACCAGGTACTGCAGCCCACGACCTCGACACCGGGAGTCCAGGATGGAAGCATCTCCCCACGCCGGGTGGCCGTCGATCATCATTGGAGCGGGCGGTGCCCTAGGAGGAGGACAGAGTGGGTCTGAGATCACGGGCTTGATTTTAGACACATGAAACGTGGGGCAAACATGGAGGGAGGGGGGGAGGGCCAAACGCACAGCCACCGGGTTGATAATTCTGGAGATGGTGAAGGGACCGATGAAATGTGGAGCCAGCTTCCTCTTCTCAGCCTTAAGATTAATGTCCCGGGAAGACAACCAGACCTGTTGGCTCACCTGGTAGCTGGGGACCGGCTTCCTGTGGCGATTTGCCGTGGTGCTGTTGCGCGCCGCCGTGCGTAAAAGCGCCTCGCACGCCCTGGACCACAAGCTCCGGCAGCGTCTCACATGCGCCTGGATGGAGGGGACGGCCAACTCACTCTCCTGCTCGGGAAACAGAGGGGGGTCGTAGCCCAACGACGCCCGGAAGGGGGACATCCCAGTAGCCGATGACCATGACGCATTGTGGGTGTACTCCACCCAGGCCAGATAAAAGCTCCAGGAGGAGGGGTTGGAGGAGGTGACGCAGCGCAGGGCAGGCTCCAGCTTCTGATTGGCGTGCTCACACTGCCCATTGGATTGAGGGTGGTGACCGGAGGAGAGACTCACCGTGGCCCCCAAGGCGTTGCAAAAAGATCTCCACACTTGGGACACGAACTGGGGCCCCCGATCGGATACAACGTCCACTGGGATCCCGTGCAGCCTGACCACATGTTGGGCAAGGAGGTCGGCCGTCTCTCGTGCTGAAGGGAGACCCCGGAGCGGCACAAAGTGGGCGGCCTTGGAGAACCGATCCATGATCGTCATAACAGTGTCATAGGTGTTGGAGACAGGGAAACCAGTAACGAAGTTGAGGGCGATGTGTGACCAGGGCCTGCTCGGGACCGGCAGGGGCTGGAGTAGACCCGCGGGGGGGGGGGGGAATTTGGGGTCTTGCCAGTAGCACACTGGGGGCAGGCCCGGACGTAATTGGCGACGTCCTTCTGGAGACCGGGCCACCAAAAAGAGCGTTGAAGGAGGTCCACCAGTCGGGAGACGCCAGGGTGACAGGCGAGCTTGGACGTGTGGGCCCAGTGAATAACCTCCCCCCGAACCGCCGATGGAACGGAGATCCTCCCATCCGGGCCACCGCCAGGGTCCGGTTCGGTCTTCTGCACCCTGCGGATCTTGTCCCTGATGGACCAGGAAACCGCCCCCACAACATATGAGCTGGGCAGGATGGTGTGATCCAGCTCCTCCAGAGCCTCAGGGGCGAACTGTCTAGACAGGGTGTTGGGCAACCCATTCTTGGAGCCTGGACAGTAGGTGATCATGAACTGGAACCGAGCCAAAAACAGAGACCAGCGCACCTGGCGGGCATTCAGACACCTAGCTGACCTCAAATACTCTAGATTCTTGTGGTCCGTCCAGACCACAAAAGGCTGAGCTGCCCCCTCCAGCCAGTGACGCCACTCCTGCAGCGTGAGCTTGACATCCAGAAGCTCCCTGTCGCCAACGTCATAGTTACGCTCAGCCACCGACAGCTGCCGGGAGAAGAAGGCGCAGGGCTGCTTGACTCCATCCACCGGTGGTCGCTGGGAAAGCACCTCCCCCACCCCCATGTCAGATGTGTCCACCTCAACCAGACACTGCAGCGCAGGGTAAACCTGGGTTAGGACCCAGGAGGAAGAGAACTCCATCTTCAGGGTCTCGAACGCGGTCGCTGCTTCCTCAGTCCACTGGAAGGGCACCTTGGGAGAAGTGAGGCGGGTCAGGGGAGTAACGATGGCACCAAAGTTGGGAACAAAGCGACGGTAGAAATTGGCAAAGCCGATGAATTGCTGCACCTGTTTCCTGGAGGTGGGCATGGTCCACTCGACCACCGCTTTAACCTTGGCGGGGTTGGGGAGGATCTGGTTATGGGAAATAACGAAACCCAGGGAAGAGGTGGTCTTGGCATAAAACTGACATTTCTCCACTTGATGTAAAATCTGTTCTCCAACAGCCGCTGCAGAACCCGCCTCACGTGAGCCTGGTGCTCCTCCCGAGACCTGGAGAAGATGAGAATGTCGTCTAAGTATATGAAGACGAAGACCCCCAGGAAATCTCGCAGGACATCGTTGATGAGCCGCTGGAAGACAGCGGGAGCGTTGGTGAGTCCGAACAGCATTACTAAGTACTCAAAGTGGCCGCTGGGAATCCGAAAGGCCGTCTTCCACTCATCGCCCTCCCGGATCCGGACGAGATGGTAGGCACTGCGGAGGTCTAACTTGGTGAACCAGGTGGCCCCCTGGAGGGAGTGGAAAGCGGTGTCCATAAGAGGCAGGGTGTACCGATCCTTCACCGTGATGTCATTGAGGGCTCTGAAGTCGATGCACGGATGCAGGGACCCATTCTTCTTAGAGACGAAGAAGAAACCGGCACCAAGCGGGGACGAGGAGGGGGGGGATGATCACGGCGCTGAGCGACTCCCTGATATACGTGTCCATAGCCTCATGTTCAGGAGCAGAAAGGCTGTATAGGTGGCCGGATGGTAATGGCGCCCCCTGGCGGAGGTTTATGACACAATCATACAGGCGGTGAGGAGGAAGAGACATCGCCTTGGACTTGCTGAACACGATTCCCAAGTCATAGAACTCCTGGGGCACCAGGGTGAGGTCCGGAGGAGAGGAGACCGGAGCGGGCAGAGGAGAGGATGGGGCACATGCCGCAGACTGGAGACAAGTGCTCATGCAGAAGGAACTCCATGAGAGGACACTTCCAGATTGTCAATCGAGGACAGGGTTGTGCAGGCGCAGCCACGGGTAACCCAGGATGACAGGAGCCGCTGAGGAAGACAGGACATACAGGCAGAGGTCCTCTCGGTGGTTGCCAGAAACTACAATTGGCACCGGCCTGGTGCGGTGTGTCACTACTCCCAGGGGTGAGCAAGAAAGGGTGACAAGGTTGAGTGGAGCTGACAATGGTTGACAGGGCATACCCAAACGGGTTGCCAGGCTCTTGGAAATAAATCTTTGCTCTGCCCCCGAGTCCACTAGTGCGTGAGTGAGGTGCCCAGTGGAGTTGTGGCAAAATCTAATGGGCAGAGAGCAGTTGGAGAGGGGATTTGGCCAGTTAGAGTCCGTGAGGCCCCCTACAGTGACTCGCGGACACCCCCATTTGGCTTGACCGGGCATTGCTCCATGGATGCTGGTCACCTCCGCAATACATGCAGAGGCCCAGCTCCCGGCGGCGTTGTCTCTCCGCTAGGGGGAGCCTGGTTCACCCGACCAACATAGCCTCTGGCTCATCGGCGGACTCCGGAGTGGGTAACGCCAGGGAGCAAGACTGAGGAACGCGGGCGGAGAATCCGCACGGGCGGCTGACAGACTTCCACTCGGCGGCCCGCTCCCGCAGCCTGTTATCCAAGCTAATGGTCAGAGAGATTAGCTCGGACAGCTGCTCTGGAAGGTCCCGGCTGGCCAACTCGTCCCGCAGACCAGAACTGAGGCTACGGAGGAAGATGCTGCAGAGAGATGCCTCACCCCAGCCAACCTCCTCCGTTGCCACCCGGAAGTCAACAGCGTAATCCGCTGCCGACCGGCTACCCTGTTGAAGGCTAAGGATCCGGTCGGCGAGGACGCTGTCACGACGCAAGTGGTCAAACACCTCGAGAAAGTCCCGCACGAACTGGTCATAGGAGAGGTTCGCGTAGCTGGGCTTCGACATGACGGCGTAAGCCCAAGCTAACGCTTGCCCCTCCAAGAGATTAGCCATGTAGCCAATTCGGCTGTGGTCTGAGGGGGAAATCCCTGGGAACGCGCAGGAACACCGACTCACATTGTAAGATGAACCCCCGTGCCTCACCGAGCTTCCCGTTGAAGTGAGCGGGGGTTGGGATCGGAGTGAGCCGGGTCGGTGCTCCCGAGCTAGGCTGGCCAGCCATGGAGGCAGCCGGAGCCGGTCCGCCCTGATGAGCCGGGGGGAACGCCTGCTGGGGGTCAAGACGGTCCAACCGGTGAGTTATCGTGGTCAATTGATTGAGTATCACCTGCGGTTGGTGAGCTATCAAATCCACCCGAGCCTCGAGGGTGGAAAGACGGTGTGTGAGCCCGCTGTCCGCTGGGCTGCTTTGCTGGAGCCGTACTGACATATTTATTGGCCCAGGAAACACGCACGCAGACTCAGGTAAGATTTAATAGCTTTATTCAACAGCAAAGGGGTGTTTGGGTGCATGTACGAGATATGTATGTGGATTGTTGGTGGACGATGAGAGTCGGGAACAGAGCAGCACGCCGTGCAGCCAGGCAACCCTATGGGAAGAGCAGAGACAGGGAAATGAGCTGGGCTTAACCAAACGGGGAAGTAATACTGAGTAATGCTTACTTGCAGAAGGGAAGGTGGCTGGCGTTGGCTAGGATCTTCGGTCTGGGAGACAACGCCCTGCTGTGCACACGACGAGACGTGGAGATGCGGGAGGAGGAGATGGCGAAGACGGGAGAATCCGCCGCCAGGGAATCCACCTGTGCACAGGGGAAGACTGATAGACAGGTAAGTGGCAAACAGCTTACGTGCCGAAGCGAAGAGTGGCAGGATGGGAAGAGACGATCCTGCTGAGGGCTTGAGCGCGTAGTAGAACAGACGGCTCCAGACCAATGCTCAGGGCCGAGTGGACTAAATAGCCCATCACTGACGAGGTGCAGGTGTGCGCGCAGCTGAGGTGGATGCATGAGAGCAGCGAGTTGTGACAGCATGCAAGATTCAAACAATCCATCCATCCATCCATCCATCTTCTACCTCTTTTCCGGAGGTCCAGGTTGCAGAGACAGCAGTTCAAGCAGAGAAGCCCAGACTTCCCCCTCCCCAGCCACCTGTTCCAGCTCTTCAGAGAGGATACCAAGGTGTTCCCAGACCATCTGGGAGATATAGTCTCTCCAGCGAGTCCTGGGTCTGCCCCGGGGTCTCCTCCCAGAGTGACGTGCTTGAAACATCTCAAGTGGGAGGCTTCCAGGAGGCATCCTGATCAGATGTCCATACCACCTCAACTGGCTCCTTTCAATGGGGAGGAGCAGCAGTTCTACTCTGAGCCTCTCCCAGATGACTGAGCTCCTCACCCTATCTCTGAGGGTGAGTCCAGCAATCCTACGAAGAAAGCTCATTTCAGCCGCTTGTATCCGCAATCTCGTTCTTTTGGTCATTACCCAAAGCTCATGACCATAGGTGAGGTTAGGAATGTAGACTGACTGGTAAATCTACAGCTTTGCCTTAGAACTTAGCTCCATCTTCACTACAGCAGAACAGGATCGGTGACAAAGGGAAGCCCTGGTGGAGTCCAACTCTTACTGGGAATGAGTTTGACCGAGTGTTGGCAATACAAACCAAACTCTTACAACGGTCATACAGAGATCGAATAGCTCATAACAACAAGCCCGATTCCCCATTCTCCCGAAGCACCCCTCACAAAAAACCATGAGGGACGCAGTTGAATGCCTTCTCCAAGTCCACAAAACACATGTAAATTGGTTGGGCAAACTCCCACGAGCCCTTGAGGATTCTCGAGAGGGTAAAGAGCTGGTCCGATGTGCCACGGCCAGGATGAAAACCACATTGCTCCTCCTGAATTTGAGGTTTGACCAATGGCCAGACTGTCCTCTCCAGTACCTTGGCATAAACCTTCCCAGGGAGGCTGAGGAGTGTGATCCCTCTAAAGTTGGAGCACACCCTCCGGTCCCCTTTTTTGAAGAGAGGAACCACCACCCCGGTTTGCCATGCAAAAGACACTGCCCCCAACCTCCATGCAATGTTGCATGTTGCAGAGGCGTGTCAACCTTGACAGACCTACAACATCCAGGACCTTGAGGTACTCAGGGCGAATCTCTTCCACTCCTAGGGGTGGGGGGTGGGGATTCAAACAATGCAGTGTTTAAGAAAACAAACAAATATGGAGAACTCCATCATTTTCAGAGAAAAGAAATATGGGTCAAATCCTGCCTGAGAAGATTGCATAGGTAAATCTTTAACGCTTTGCAGCATGTAAGATTTGGTTGGTGTCACTTCAAGCTTGGCTCATTGACTGTGCAGGTATTTGGTAGAAAGTTATAAATGCATCAACCATGTTTGATAATTATAATTTAAGAGAGGCTCCTGCACAACCAGGTGTAGTAAAATAATTGCCTGAACAACAGATATTTATTGATATTTTGACAACTAATTGGCGACAAGCCTTAAATCAGACCTCTGCCTCTCTCTAGCCCCCACCATCCATGTTCTGGCTGGTTTTGAAGGTTGTAGCTTGGTCATCATCCAGTTTGAAGGGGGCTTTATGAAGATGACAATAAAGACACTAGTCTTCTGTTCCCAGTAAATTAGATCACTGACCAAATGCTCTCAGCGCATTACAAAATAAGCAGTAAACACTCAAACCTGTTAAAATAAATATACAACTTTTTCCCCCAGAAATTCTATATTGTTTAGCACATGCTTTCTATTAGACTGAAATATCCCCTATATCACTGACTGCAGCACAAGCTCAGAACATTATTGATCCAGCGTCATGCTTGATAGCAGGACAGATAAAACCCTGCTCCTTTTTTCCCCCTAAACTTTGGCCATCGAGTCCATCACTCAGTCAATCTAAAAGCAGGGATTTGCAGCAATTGGGATGGAGGGCCAAAACACCGCAGCCATTCTTTCCAACCAGGCTCTTCAGAGGGTTATTTCACTGAAGTCCTTACCACAGATTGCTGATCAGTGAAAACACCAGCTTTAGTGAGTGGGAAACTTACAGCATCTTGGCCCTTCATGGCACACAGTTGACTGTCTAAAAAATAAACAAAACACATTTTTAGACATTGTGGTGATGGTGCAAAGGCCTTTATCCAATGAAATATTTGGCAGTGCAGAAATATAATTTGATGTTTTTGCAAAATAAAACAAAGTCATTCTTTGCTGTAATTGGATGTTTTGATAGAAACAGATCACTGGAGAGTTTACAAAGATGACACTTGTTGAAATTTGGAGTGAAAACTACAAATTAAAATCTAGTGTTCTTAAAAAAACCTTTTCAGCATTCTGTCCTTGTTTCTGACACATTGCAATTAGCAGAGCTTGAACAACAGTTAGTGTGCATCTGCATTTTTGAGTTGTACTTCACAAAAACAAAAGAAAATCACAGTTGGCTGGGGTGAAATCTGTAACAAAGTGCAAAAGACTACAATGATAACAGTAACAATATTGTAAAAGTTTGATTTAAAAGTCACCATTGGTTTATCTCTATATACTAAAACCTGAATATTTCCTTTGTATTAAAATGCTTGGTAGCTTTCAACATGCTTTTTTAATTAATTTTTATCCTAGCCGAACAGTAACACCTGCATATACAGTAATACAAAGGCTGGGAATTGCCAGAGGCCCCAGGATACAATATTATCATGATATTCTTGCCACAATACAGTATTATCATTGCAGAATGACTGAGTCTTACGATATGATATATTGTGATTCCCCATCTTAATCTTTGTCTTTTCCAGCTCCTGGTTAGGCCCTCCTTTGCTGTGCTGACTTAATCAGACAGTGACCACTTAGCTCTATCTGGCAGATTGAAAACTCAGTTGGTTTTTATTACTCTAATACCCCAAAAATTGAGTTTGTGTGTGAAACATTCAATAATACTTTTATTTTAAAAATGTATTGTGAAACTGGTGTCTCTAAATCGATACAATATTGCTGATGGAAAGTACTGTCATACTATACAACTACCTTGCAGCAACAGATTACCTATAACATGCCTGTAGAATAAACCATTTACACGTGTGATACACAATGACTCACTCTGTGAGAGCCATTGTAATGCAAAGTGTGTGGTGGCAAATGCTTTGTCTGCTGATCCTTAAAGTTTGCCCTTTACAGATTCAAGCACCACTGCACCTATTCAACTGTATTATGACACACTCTGTGATGCTACAGGAGTGGTACTGCGTGTTCAGTTTCTTTGTAAGGGTGAAAACATTCCAAGTATATAATAAGAATCTTTCTTAAAGTTCATGACTGAAGCATCAAAGTATTTTTTTAACAAAACCTACAGTAGCAGCAAAAACTAATTTACTTTGAATGTTGAATATGCAGGACAGTTATTTTTTGCCGGCAGAAATTTCTTTATTATCTTATGTTCCTTTTTTTTGAGGAGCTGACTGAAGTGCTGCCATTTCTTAGAAAAAAAACCAAAACAAAACAAAACAAAACAAAACAAAAAAAACATATAGCCAGTCAAAGTGATGTATGTCTCTCTTTGATAAATTCTATGGTCTGAGCACAATCACATGGAAAGCCCTTCATGTAAACCAAGTGTTCTCCTTGATTAATGCTTGAGAGCCCTGTGACACAGGAATCAATGAGGATGCCGATGCCTGTCACATATGTTTAAGAGTTCCCAGCAATTATGAGGTTGCCTTTGATTTCAAAGGCTCCAGTTTCTGCGGACAGGTCTCGATCAGTCACGCTGTCTTCAAACATTGCTGGAGACATTTTAGATCTGCCTTTATTAACATTATTCTTGAGTGTTTTTTTTTTCTTTTTAAAAAATCCTGTGAAACAACCATGAAATGACTTTGCCAGGACTGCTTGCTTTACCAAGTTCACAATGTGATGGGATTCCCCTGTGCCCTTGTGTTTTTGCCATTTATAGATGTGAAATGATTTAGACACAGGAGCAGTTGCAACAGCAGAAACAGACTGAGACAGGAATGCAAGGTTTTGTGATTGTATTTAAAAGGTTGTGATGGGATCTGGAACGAGACTGACTGAGGAGCGAAGAGGAGAGGGAGACTTAAGTATAAAGGAGTAACTATGGGCAATATACTCAATATATTGAGAATATTAAATCTTACTCTACATGAGGAGGGGCGTTGCTGCCATCTTCCCAAATGTATTCTCTTTATTAGACTCTGTGGGTGGATAACAAGGAGGGACAAAGAGGACTTCAGCAAGGTGAGCATAAGAATGATGGCGGAGGACTTCAGAACTTGACAACAGTGAGTATTGATAGTCCTGGGCCCAGGATTATTGGTTAGCTTATTGTTGTTTGAAATTGAATAATGACTCACTTGTTTAAGTATAAGGGTGGACACAGGGACAGAGGACCAGGGTGACGGAAGGGTGGTTGAACAGAGAGGGAGAGAACAAGATCCTGGGTAGGTATGATTCAGAGATTGTTGTAAGCTTCCTTGAGATCCAGGGGGGAATCAGTCGACAGAAGGTGAGCTCGAGGCAGGCACGGAAACACAAGGGAGGCAGGATTTCAAAGCACTGAACAAAGCAAATCCCTGAGTGTCTTGAAGAAGCTGAGGACTATTTAGGTTGAAGGCAGTAATCGGCACAGGTGTATAATTAGCAGCAGCACTTCCCCCAAAAGGAAAACCTCCTGGTGTGCCACCAGGCTTCTCAGGGTAGTGATATTGAAATGCTCTTGCCATCTCCAGAGTCATCATAAAAGATTTGCGGACTCATGACTGCTCCTCGAGACTGTAGCCCTCCTAATCGAGTAAAAGCCACACCTTGTGGCAGATGGTGTATGTAGGGGTTGGGGTCCTGTTTTGATTAGCAATGTTATTCTGCATTTCAATGAAGTGCTGTCTTAGTGACCCTCCAGATCCTCCTGCAATGGTGAAAGTGATGTTACACAGCGGGCACGGCAATCACCTCTTCAATGATTGGGAGGAGCAGAGGATTATACCCTGAATAGGCCCCAAAGGGGGGGACATTGCAGTGGCTTAGGAGGTAGCATATTCAATTCAATTCATATTCAATGGTGGGAGCTCCACATGGTAAGCTTGATGGTGGCAACATAGTGTAAGGCAGCCTACAGCTTCTGATTGGCCTGCTTACATTGCCCATGGCTCTGGGGATGATAACCAGACCAGCTCACAGTAGCACCAATAGATTTGCAGAAGGCCTTCCAAACCTATGATGTAAACTGTGACCCTTGATCCGAGATGTTGTTGACCGGAAGACAATGGAGCAAGAATACCTGATTGACTAACACATCAGCTTTCTCTGTAGCAGAGGGGATCTTCAGAAGTCACTTGTGGTAACGTATCGTCACTTCCTCTATTGCTGTCTGTCCGTGTGGTTTGCTCTCCTCACTCTCCTGAGGTTGTTGCTTTTAATTGTATTTTAACCACTTTTTTCCATCTACCGTTAGTTCTCACTTCTGTTTATCAAGCCGCTTGCACCTGTGTATGCATTCCATGTCACCTAATCACTCTCTTTAGCCTTCTGTTCACCTTTCATCGGTGTTTCTGTTAGCTTCGGGTTAGCCACTAGCTATGGCTACTAACTCTCCTTCCTCTCCTCCCCTGGTGTGCTCTCTCTGTCAGATGTTTAGCTACACCTCTGCCTCTTTTAGTGATAACGGTAAATGTAATAAATGTTGTCTTTTTGAGGCGCTCGAGGCAAGTTGTCTGATTTGGAATCCTGGCTCCGCTGCATTGAAACACCATCTGCGCCAGTTACTCTCGACGAACGTTCCCTAGCTGCAGCGAAGCTTGCTAGCATAGGCCCCGTTAGCAGTCCTCCGGCTCTCCTCAGCAGCGAGGAGACTGGGTGGGTGATGGTGAGAAGGAAGCCTAGTCGCAAAGCCCCGGTACACCACCAACCTGTTCACGTTTCTAATCGTTTTTCCCCGCTCAGCAACACACCCGCTGAGGAAAAAACTCTGATCATTGGCGACTCTG
This sequence comes from Pholidichthys leucotaenia, assembly GCA_020510985.1. NCBI lineage: Eukaryota > Metazoa > Chordata > Actinopteri > Cichliformes > Pholidichthyidae > Pholidichthys > Pholidichthys leucotaenia. The sequence continues at coordinate 78,667,943 of CM035846.1, forward strand.
TAGTCAGAAACGTGAACCTAGAGACTCCAGCGGCCATAGTCAAATGTATTCCTGGGGTCAGAGAAGGCGACATCGAGTCAAATTTGAAAATGCTGGCTAAAAGTAATTGTAAATACTCCACAATTGTTATCCACGCCGGCATTAATGACATCCGTCTCCGGCAGTCGGAAGTCATGAAACTTAATGTAGAATCGGTGTGTGACTTTGCCAAAACAATGTCGGACTCTGTAGTATTTTCTGGGCCCCTCCCCAATCTGACCAGTGATGATATGTTTAGCCACTCATCATTCTTCAACCGCTGGCTGTCTGTGTGGTGTCCTGCAAACAACGTGGGCTACATTGACAACTGGAGCTCATTTTGAGGAAAACCTGGTCTTTTGAGATGAGACAGCGTCCATCCCACTTTGGATGGTGCGTCTCATTTATCTAACAATCTGGCATCTTTTTTATCCAAATTTCCAAAATCTTGACAACTCAGAGTTGGGACCAGGAAGCAGACTGGCAGTCTTACACACCTCTCTGCAGCTCCTCTTCATCCGCCACCCCTCAACTTAGCCCCTGTCTTCCCCATCAGAGAATCATTGTCTGCTCCCTCCAAAGCAAATAAAAATATAATATATAAGCATCCCAAAGTGATTAAGCAAAAAGTTGGTAAAACTCAAATTAAAACATGAAGCTTCTAAACTGAATGATTTGGCCTCTGTTCCTCCTCATAATTTAAAAATTAAATGCAGTTTGTTAAAAATTAGGTCTCTAACTCCCAAGTCTCTGTCAGTCCATGATCTGTTAATTGATCATCAGATTGATTTAATATCCCTTACAGAGACTTGGTTAGGACAAGAGGATTATGTTGGCTTAAATGATTCAACTCCCTCTGGTTATTTAAACTGTCAAAATCCCAGAAGTTCTGGTCGTGGAGGAGGAGTAGCAACAATGTACCATTCCAAATTACTAGTTAATGTAAAGCAAAAAACATGTTATAATTCCTTTGAGGGCTTGGTCCTCAGTATTGGGCACTTTAGCAATTTTATGCTAAATCCAATTTTATTTGCCATAGTTTATCGTCCCCCATCAACCTACTCAGAATTTTTATCCGAATTTGCTGATTTCTTAGCTGATTTAGTGCTGAAATCAGATAGAATAATTATAGTAGGGAACTTTAATATGCATGTAGATGTAGATAGTGACTGCCTTAATGTGGCATTTAATTCAATATTAGACTCGATTGGGTTTTCTCAGAAAGTAGGAAATTCTACTCATCTTCACCATACGTTGGACCTTGTTCTGACATATGGTATAGAAATAGAAAATCTGGTAGTGTCTCCTCATAACCCTGTACTGTCAGACCATTGTCTGTTAACCTTTGATTTTACTATTTCTGACTATTTGGCTCCTAAAGAAAAATATTACCACAGTAGATGCCTCTCAGATGATGCTGTTACCAAATTTATGCAGATTGTTTCCTCTATGCCATGTGTCAACACAATGGAAATAAGCTATAGACAGCTTGCTCCTTCTGTAATTGATAACATGGTAGATAGTGTTTCAGCTTCTCTGCATCAGACTCTAGACTTGGTGGCCCCCTGAAAAAAGAAAAAGTCTAATCAGAGATTTCTAACTCCTTGGTTCCACACAGAAACTCGTAGCTTAAAACAGAAGACTCGTCAATTAGAAAGAAAATGACGCTCCACTAATTTACTGTAGATGAAATCTTTTTAGCTTGGAGAAATCATCTTTTAATTTATAAAAAAATATCTTAGAAAAGCTAGAACGAGTTATTATTCTGCATTAATAGAAGAGAACAAGAATAATCCCAGGTTTCTTTTCAGTACTGTAGCCAGGTTGACAAAGAGTCAGGACTCTGTCAATCCCAGCATTCCCTTAGAGTTTACTAGTCTGGACTTTATGAACTTTTTCAATAATAAAATTTCATCCATCAGAGATAAAATCAATCATATTCTTCCCACAGTTAACTTAAATACAGTAACTACTACAACTCCTTCAACTGATATCTGTTTGGATGAGTTTACTCCAATTGACCTTTTAGAGTTAGACAAAATAATTTCCTCATCCAAGCCTTCAACTTGTCTTTTAGACACTATTCCTACCAGGTTATTTAAAGAAGTCTTCCCACTTATTTGTAGCTTTATTCTTCATATAATAAATTTTTCATTAACTTTAGGCCATGTACCGCAGGCTTTTAAAACAGCTGTAATTAAACCCTTACTCAAAAAGCCAACGCTAGATCCAAGAGCTTTAGCTAACTATAGACCAATCTCTAATCTCCCTTTCATTTCAAAAATCTTAGAAAGAGTTGTTGCTATGCAATTATTTGACCACCTGCAGGGAAATGGTTTACTTGAAGAGTTTCAATCTGGGTTTAGAATCCATTATAGTACTGAAACAGCCTTAGCAAAGGTCACTAACGACCTCCTCATCGCATCTGATAATGGACTGGTTTCTATACTTGTCCTTTTAGACCTTAGTGCAGCTTTTGATACTATCGATCATAATATTCTACTTGATAGATTAGAACACTATGTTGGACTAAGTTGGAAGCCTGTCTTAACCACTTGCGCTCCGTTGTTCCGTGGGCGGGCAAGTCTCTGCATCCTATGATGCACGAGGGCGCACGAGAGCGCGCTCGTGCGCCCTCGTGCGCATGACGCATGATAAGGATATTGATGGTGGTGGTGTAGGTGGTGTGCCCTCCAAGCGCCACTGAAAAAAAAATCTGCAAACACAGCCGCGAACAGATTAGTTCATCTGATTGACCTCTCATTCGACTAATAAGAGCCTTGAATTGGGTTTCTGAAACCTTGAAGAACCAATGAATGAAAATCTAGGAAGGAGGACCCGCCTCCCAATGCTTTGAATGCAGTGAGCCAATTGAAGCAGAGAAGTTCGTGAGCTGTTTTTTTTTAAGGCTGGGTGAAGACTGGCTGCTGCAGCGGATCAAGAAAGGACACAGGAAGAGCTCCACAGACCCAGCAGCATGGAGACCATCCACAAATGCAACCTGTGTGACAGGGACTGCCATTCGTGGATCGTCATGTTTGGCCACAGGCGGTGCTTATTTTGTATTGGTTCCAGTAGAGTAGACGCTATGATTTCTTCCATGGTCATTATAGACCGACGGAGGCTGACGACGAAGGCTGAGTGACACACACGCCTTCACCAGTCTTTTTTTAATTATTACTGTTATTTGTTTTGAAAAATCGTTCGCCAAAAACCGCAATCATGGAAGCACAAAACTGCAATAATGGAATTATGTTTTGATCGAGTCGCGAGACCAGAACCAGAGCGGAGCAGCGTCGCGTTCATCTCACAATGAGGAAGACAAGTTCGGCAAGACTCCGCTGTGAAGAGGTAAGGTGTTATAAGCTAAATTATTCTCTATCCCTGAAAATTGTAATCCAAAATGACTTTTGACCGATCAGTAAATTACAGCTGTGCGGTTCACGAAGTCTGAAGTTCGTGCGCCGCGGTACAAGGGGTTGCTTGCAGTGTACAGGCTGTGAACGCCCCCCCACCCCCGCTATTCTTCTGCAGCGAGTGGGGGGGGGGAGCCGCGGTGACTGCACTGCTGTCCTACAGCACCACATAAGGCTAATCCGTTGTGTAGCGATGGCTAAAGTCTATCCTCTGTAGCGAGTGGGGGGGGGGGACAATCCCCCCCCCCACACACACACAGTAGCGAGGAGGGGGGGGGAGCCGCTGTGACAGCGTTGCTGTAGAAACATGCAACGAGTGTAATCTCATGTAGCGAGGGCCGAACTCTGTCCTTGGTAGCGGGGGGGGGGACGACCCCCCCCCCACACACACACACACAGACACAGCCCTGAGTGTAACCTTTCCTTTGAGCCTAAAATGAAGATTCTACAATGAATTATTCAAAAGTTACAGACGTTTTTCCAAACTGTGCCATTTGGCACAATTTGGCACAGTTCCAAAACGCCTGGGAACAGCCTGAGAACAAAGCTGTGTAATATATTCATTTTTTGTGGTATTGTTACCAAATTTGGATCTCAGCTGGATAACACTTGGTTCTACATTTCTGTTGCATTTTCCAGCCGGATCGGACAGCTGTGTGTTATTTACAAGCATTTGTATCCAAAAAAACACTGTGTCCAATTTTTTTTTCTTCAAGTTCAGTATGTTTAGATGACTGTAACTCAGTGGCCGGAGCACGTAGAGAGATTGTTTTTTTTGCCAAAAAATTCAAAGTGTTTTCTTTTAAATGAGACCAACCCCATGAAGATGCTGCAAAGGGTTGAATAACAGCTTTTGATTTACTTTGGGCACGTTATTTTTTGGCATTTTTAGGAAAATTGCCCGGAGTGCAAGTGGTTAAGGAAATCAAAGCTTGGATGATTGTAATTTCCTGCTATTAAATTCTGATAAGACTGATGTCATTCTTGTTGGTCCAAAAAACCTTAGAAATACCTTTACAAATCAAACTTTCAGTTTGGATGCGGTTACTCTTTCTCTTAATAGCTCTGTGAGGAACCTTGGAATTATTTTTGATCAAGATCTGTCCTTCAATTCACATATTAAATTTGTTTCTAAGACTGCCTTACATCATTTGCGTAATATTGCCAATATTAGGAGCATCTTGTCTCAGAGTGATGCTGAGAAACTGATCCACGCTTTTGTTAGCTTGAGATTAGATTATTGTAATTGTTTATTATCAGGTTGTCCTAAAACATCTTTAAAAAGTCTTCAGCTGATCCAAGATGCTGCAACAAGAGTTTTAACAGGTACTAGAAAGAGAGATCATATCTCTCCGGTTCTGGCCTCCCTTCATTGGCTTCCCATAGAGTTTAGAATTAAGTTTAAAATCCTTCTACTTACTTACAAAGCTCTAAACAATCAGGCTCCTTTTTATTTAAAAGATCTGATTCTCTCTTCTCTCCCTCATGGATCGTCACCTTATCGTGGTGGGGGGGTTTGTGTGCCCCAGTGATCCCAGGAGCTATATTGTCCGGGGCAATTTGCCTCTGATAGGGTCTCCCAAGACAAACTGGTCCTGGGTGAAGGGCCAGACTAAGAACGATCCAACAGACTCTCATGATAAATTGTATATCAAGGATTCAGTGTACCCCGCCCGGTATGGGGTTACCGGGGCCCCACCCTGGAGCCAGGCCTGGGGGAGGGGCTCGAAGGCTAGCGTCTGGTGGCCGGGTTTCCACCCATGGGACCCGGCCGGGCTCAGCCCGAAGGAGTTACATGGGTCCGCCCTCCAGTGGGTTCACCACCTGCAGGAGGGATCATGGGGGTCCGGTGCTATGTGGATTAGGTGGCGGTCAAAGGCGGAGACCTTGGTGGACTGATCCCAAGCTTTCTAAACTGGCTTTTGGTACGTGGAATGTCACCTCTCTGGTGGGGAAGGAGCCTGAGCTGGTGCACGAGGTTGAGCGATACCGGCTAGATATAGTCGGCCTCACCTCAACACACAGCTCCGGTTCCGGAACCAGTCTCCTGGAGAGGGGCTGGAGCTTGGCCTTTTCTGGAGTTGCCCCGGGCGAGAGGCGACGAGCAGGGGTGGGTATTCTTGTATCGCCCCACCTTGCTGCCTCTATATTGGAGTTTTCCCCGGTGGATGAAAGGGTTGCTTCCCTGCGCCTTCGGGTTGGGAAACGGGTCCTGACCATCATTTGTGCCTATGCACCAAATGATGTTTCAGAGTACCCACCCTTTTTGGAGTCTGTGACTGGGGTGCTGGAGGGTGCTCCTCCTGGAGACTCCATTGTCCTACTGGGGGACTTCAATGCGCACGTGGGCAACGACAGTGAAACCTGGAGGGGGGTGATTGGGAGGAACGGCCTGCCCGATCTGAACCCGAGTGGTGTTCAGTTATTGGACTTCTGTGCTAACCACAGTCTGTCCATAACGAACACCATGTTCAAGCATAAGGGTGTCCATATGTGCACCTGGCACCAGCACACCCTAGGTCGCAGGTCGATGATCGATTTTGTTATCGTATCATCAGACCTGCGACCGTATGTCTTGGACACCCGAGTAAAGAGAGGTGCAGAGCTGTCAACTGATCACCACCTGGTGGTGAGTTGGATCCGATGGCAGGGGAGGAAGCCATTCAGACCTGGTAGACCCAAACGTATAGTGAGGGTGTGCTGGGAGCGTCTGGCTGAGGCCCCTGTCCGGGAGGTCTTCAACTCCTACCTCCGGAAGAACTTCAACCACATCCCGAGGGAGTCTGGAGACATGGAGTCTGAATGGGCCATGTTCTCCACCTCTGTTGTTGAAGCGGCGGCCCAGAGCTGCGGCCGCAAGGTGGTCGGTGCATCTCGTGGTGGCAACCCCCGAACCAAGTGGTGGACACCAGTGGTGAGGGGGGCCATTAAGCTGAAGAAGGAGTCCTATCAAGCTTTGTTGGCTTGTGGGACTCCCGAAGCAGCTGAGGTGTACCGGCAGGCCAAGCGGAGTGCAGCTCGGGTGGTTGCTGAAGCAAAAACCCGGGTATGGGAGGAGTTCGGTTAGGCCATGGAACAAGACTTTCGGTCGGCTTCAAAGAGATTCTGGCAAACTGTTCGGCGGCTCAGGAGGGCAAAGCAGCTCCCCGTCCACACTGTGTATGGTGCGGATGGGACACTGTTGACTTCAACTGGGGATATCGTCGGGCGGTGGAAGGAATACTTTGAGGATCTCCTCAATCCTGAGGAGAAAAGGCTGCACGGTGGCGCAGTGGTTAGCACCGCGGCAGCACAGTTTACCCTCGGCCGGGGGATCGCGGGGATCATGAGATCATGGGTTCGATCCCTGCCCCCGGCCAACAGTGATCTGTGTGGAGTTTGCATGTTCTCCCCGTGTTTGCGTGGGTTTACTCCGGGATTTCTCCGGTTTCCTCCCACATGCTAAAAACATGCAGGTTAGGGAGTTAAGGGGCGCTTGCGCACGCAGTGACCGGCAGCTGGTGGCTTGTCACCAGACTGCAGAACAAATCTACCTACGGGTACAAAATAAGTCCAAAAAAAAAAAAAAAAAAAATCCCACTGATACGCCTTCCACAGAGGAAGCAGGGTTTGGGGACGAGGGGGATGACTCGCCTATCACAGGGGCTGAGGTCGCCAAGGTGGTTAAAAATCTCCTTGGTGGCCGGGACCCGGGGGTGGACGAGATTCGCCCTGAGTACCTCAAGGCCCTGGATGTTGTTGGGTTGTCATGGTTGACACGCCTCTGCAACATTGCGTGGAGGTCGGGGGCAGTGCCTTTGGCATGGCAAACCGGGGTGGTGGTTTCTCTCTTCAAAAAAGGGGACCGGAGGGTGTGCTCCAACTTTAGAGGGATCACACTCCTCAGCCTCCCTGGGAAGGTCTATGCCAAGGTACTGGAGAGGAGAGTCCGGCTGTTGGTCGAACCTCGGATTCAGGAGGAGCAATGTGGTTTTCCTCCTGGCCGTGGCACATCGGACCAGCTCTTTACCCTCTCGAGAATTCTTGAGGGTTCGTGGGAGTTTGCCCAACCAGTTTACATGTGTTTTGTGGACTTGGAGAAGGCATTTGACCGCGTCCCTCGTGGATTTTTGTGGGGGGTGCTTCGGGAGTATGGGGTATCGGGCTTGTTGTTACGAGCTATTTGGTCTCTGTACGACCGTTGTGAGAGTTTGGTTCGTATTGCCAACACTCGGTCGGAGTCATTCCCAGTGAGAGTTGGACTCCGCCAGGGCTGCCCTTTGTCACCGATCCTGTTCATAATTTTTATGGACAGGATTTCTAGGCGCAGCCAGGGAATGGAGAGTGTCATGCTTGGTGACCACAGGATCTCATCTCTGTTGTTTGCAGATGATGTTGTCCTGTTGGCTTCACTCAGCAATGACCTACAGCTCTTGCTGGGACGGTTTGCCACTGAGTGTGAAGCGGCTGGGATGAGAAACAGCACCTCCAATTCCGAGTCCATGGTCCTCAGCCGGAAAAAGGTGGATTGTCCTCTCCGGGTTGGGGACAGGCTCCTGCCCCAAGTGGAGGAGTTTAAGTATCTTGGGGTTTTGTTCACGAGTGAGGGGAAAATGGAGCGAGAGATCGACAGACGGATTGGAGCAGCATCTGCAGTGATGCGGACGTTGTACCGGTCTGTTGTGGTGAAGAGGGAGCTTAGTTCTAAGGCAAAGCTGTCGATTTACCAGTCAATCTAAGTTCCTACTCTCACCTATGGTCACGAGCTTTGGGTAATGACTGAAAGAACAAGATCGCGGATACAAGTGGCTGAAATGAGCTTTCTCCGTAGGATTGCTGGACTCACCCTCAGAGATAGGGTGAGGAGCTCAGTCATCCGGGAGAGGCTCAGAGTAGAACCGCTGCTTCTCCACATTGAAAGGAGTCAGTTGAGGTGGTATGGGCATCTGATTAGGATGCCTCCTGGACGCCTTCCACTTGAGGTGTTTCAGGCACGTCCCACTGGGAGGAGACCCCGGGGCAGACCCAGGACTCGGTGGAGAGACTATGTCTCCCAGCTGGTCTGGGAACGCCTTGGTATCCCCTCTGAAGAGCTGGATCAGGTGGCTGGGGAGAGGGAAGTCTGGGCTTCTCTGCTTGAACTGCTGCCTCCGCAACCCGGACCTCCGGAAAAGCGGTAGAAGATGGATGGATGGATGGATGGATCTGATTCTACCGTATTATCCTAACAGAGCACTATGATCCCAAAATGCAGGATTACTTGCAATACATAGAATCTCCAAAAGTACAATGGGAGGCAGAGCCCTCAGTTATCAAGCTCCTCTCCTGTGGAACCAGCTGCCAATCTGGATTTGGGAGTCAGACTCAATCTCTGTTTTTAAGAATAGGGTTAAAACCTACCTTTTTGATATAGCCTACAATTAGGGAGGGATCATGTGTTTCTGAACCCTCCCTTAGTTATGCTGCTAATAGGCTTAGTCAGCCGGGGGACCTCCAATAATGCACTGGGCCTCACTCCTTTCTTCACTCTCAATGAATTTTTTTTTTTTTTTTTTTTTTGCTGGTCATTAACATCTGTTTGTTCTCTCCCATAGATTGAGTCTCCATCGTGCTGTTTGCTCTCTACATGTCTGTTCTTTTCATCTTGTCTGTCCCCTCACCCCCCAGCCAGTCGCAGCAGATGACTGCTCCTTCCTGGGCCTGGTTCTGCTGGAGGTTTCTTCCTGTTAAAAGGGAGTTTTTCCTCTCCACCGTCGCCAAGTGCTTGCTCACAGTGGATCGCCTGATTGCTGGGGTCTTTCTGCAACTGTGGGGGTCCCCCCTACAGTTGAAAGTGCTATGAGATGACTGTTGTTGTGAAATGGCACTATATAAATAAAGTTGAATTGAATTGAATTGAATTGAGTGCCACAAAAAGCACTACTTTAGAGAATTGATCAACAATTTTATGACTGTTACCTTGTGATGGAGGTAGACCAGTTACAAATCAATGGCAATATGAGTCCATGGGTGACTGGGAATGGGCAAGGGATGGAGAAGATCAGAAGGTGCACCCGTAGAAGCCTTGGTGGAAGAACAAACCTCACATGCTCAGAAGTAGACCCTGAGCTGAGGGATGGCTACCAGAAGGCATATTAAATGTGATGTATGGTGCGGCTAATGTCCGAGTGGTACGTGAACTCAGCCAACTGTACTCAGTACATGACATCATCTCTGACAGATGACAGGACCTACAGCCTGCCCCATGGACCTCCACCCCCAGGATGTGGTTCGGCAGCCTGATCCTCTTTTACCTTTCTTTCATTGTCAAAACTTGCCACTCCCACCACAAAGGATGGCAGCAAAATGGGGTCAGAGGAGGAGGATGAGGAGTTGTAATAAACTGACAAGACAGCGTGTCAGATTTGATGTTTTTGGAGCCTGGGAATCTGAGGTGCAATCTTCCAGGATAAGAGTGCTGAGAAAGAACTGCCCTATGTTGCTGTCTGATGCATCCATCTCCACCACAAACTACAGTGAGGGATCCACCTGGGCCAGGACAGGTGCAGTGGTGAGGCCAGACTTCAGGTCAGCAAAGGCAGCGCTGGTGGACTTGGACTACTTGTAAGCAGATTTGGTGGTGGTGACTTGGGTCCAAGGTGAGGTGATCTTGGTGTAGTTTTTGTTGAAGCAACAGTAGAAATTTGCAAACCCAAGGAAATGCTGCAACTGCTTGTGATTTGTTATCACCGGCGACATAGTGACTGCCTGGATCTTAGTTTGATCTGGTTGGAGTCCATGGTTGGTAATTATGAAGCCCAAAAAGGTAGTTGAAGTGGTGAAGAATTCACATTTCTTCACCTTCACAAAGGGCTTCTTTTCAAAGTGCCACACATGCTGTCTGTGTTCCTCTGGGTTGTGTCATGATGCTGACAGCAGTGTGCCACCATGCTCATGCTTTCAGTTCATTTCTATTTATTTCCTGTATTTGCTCATCTTGGTGTCATTATACCAATTGCATCCATGTCCATTCAGTTTCATAGTATCATATTATGTATTTGTTAATCTTGAGCCCTCACCTTCCCTTTTGTGATATCAATTACATCTCTGGTCTGTCTCTTACTCTGTAGTTCTCCTTATTTATTGTAAGCTGTACTTTGACTTAACCATTTGTTCATTTTCCCTGTGCCTATTTAAAATGACTGCAACAATTTACTCGTTGCAGCAGTCGACTGTTTCCCTATGTGTGTGAAACACTGTTTGTTTGACAGGTATCCCCTGTCATTCTTCCTCCCCTGAGGATGAGCTCCGTCTGGATCTTTTCTCTTTTTTTCCTCTCGAAGGTTCTGCCCATTTCAGCCTGGGTCCAGCTAGGCTGTTCTCCTGTTTCTCCCCGGTCGTGAGCCCTGCCTTATTCCTCCTGTTTACCTTGCCTCTATGTAAGTTTAGTGTGTTGTGTACTTTGTATTTTTGTGTTATTAAATTTCAGCAACTCACAGCTCAAGCGTTTGGTGTCTCCTGCTTGCCCTGAGGGGCGATTTATGACAGAAGACAGCTGCCAGTCAGGACGCCAGCGGACTGTGAGTTTGCTTTTTTTTCTCTCTCTCTCTTTTTTCTCCCGTATATTTTGTTAAGTTCGTGTTTTTTGCTGGAATGGCAGCGCACACAGACTTGAGTTTGCTCAGGTTGGATGAGGATTAGTGCTGTTTATCTTTTGTTCATATGAAAGACAAAAAATAAAATAGAAAGAAGGTAAAGACATCTTTCTATTTTTTTTTGTCTTTCATATGAACAAAAGATAAATAATTAAAAGAAGACAAAATGAACCAATTTGATGTAGGATTAGTGCCTGACTGTGCAGTTAATTCAAGACCTTTTTTCAAACGCCCGCTGTTCTCGTACTCCCGAGAAAGCCCTGAAATGGCTGGACTGTGCCGTGGAAGTAACTGAGGCAACCCCTAGCCTGAAGAGTTATCCTGAACTCACAGATCTCCTCTCTTTTGTCTTCAACCTTCAACATATGTTCCGCGGGATGATAGGAAGCTCTCCTTTAATGGTGCCTGAGCCTAAGAGGTGCCCCCAGGTGCAGACATCATCAGCCTCTTGCCGCCATCCAGCTGAAGTCCGCCTGAGGAATTCTCCCACCTTCCCAGCAGTTTCCTCCTCGCCACTCTGGAGAACAGCAGCAGCAGCCTTCTCATCATTTTTGAATTATTTCCCTTCGGCTGTCAGTTTCCTCCTCATCTTCCGTTGCTGCCTCCCTCTTCTCCATGACGGCTCTGCCTGCTGTTGAGAATTCAACCATCCTCAGGTCTGCAGGGCCGGCTCCTCCACTCTCCACTTCGGTGCCGTCGCCTGCTGCAGTGAATGAGAGGGAGTTATCTGGTCCTATGGCAGCAGCAACCATCAGGTCCCGAGAAATAAGGCAAATGTCCTTTCTTTTTTTAACTCGCAAAAATGAATTGTCTTGTCTTATTCCTGGAGGGGAGGCTCAGCAGCAGTCACTCACTTTATCTGAGCCCTCACTGCCGGCTGGTGCAACTAAAAATTTAACCTCACCTGCTTCTCCTATTTTCCCTTAGTGTCCGCCGTTCTTGGGAGGGAGCTGCCGGATGACAGAGGGGCCTGCAGCCCTGGAGAGTCCTGTTCCAACCGCTCAGCCACGTCCTGGATGGGATAAGGGCGCCCCCTGTGCCCTGAAGACTGAGCCGACAAGAGAGTGTCCCCTGACTTCAGGTGCGCCCCGGGAGGTTCACCAGCATCGGTGGCCACGTCTGGAGGCTATTCAACAGCAGATGCCAACGCGCCCCGGAAGATAAGGCAAGTGTGTTTTAATTTTCCTGCACATAAAAGTGAAATGTCTTGCCTTATTCCCGGTGGTGAGGCTCAGCATCTACTGCCCACATTAGCTGAGTCCTCACTGCCTGCTGCTGCCACTGATTCCTAACCTGCCTCTCCCTTTCCCCCTCCCGTGTCTCCTGAGTGTCCGCCAGCCCTAGGATGGAGTCACTGGACGGCGGAAGAGCCTGTGGACCTGGAAGGTTCAGTTCCAGCCCCACAGCCACACTCAGGATGGGAGGAGAACGCTACTGTACTGAACCGCTACAGAAGAGTGTCCCCTGGTTTCAGCAGCACAGGAGCCGGCTTCATCAGTGAGGCAACCCCCAGCTTCAGCCACCACACTGGGAGGTCTTCCTGCATTGGTTGCCACACCTGAGGGTCCTTGGGCTTCATCCACCATCGTGCCTGCTGCTGGGATCGTCGCAACAGAGTCGCCGGAGTCCTTGGTGGTGGTGGAGCTCAAGTCCAGGCAAGTGCTCTGTTCTGTCTTAACACCTACAGATCTAGAGAAATCTTGTCTGGCTCATGGTGAGGAGAACCGGCTTCAGATGTCCTCTGCTCCTGAATTCACTTCGCCGAGCTCCACCACTGCTGGTAACTATGTCCCGGTGTTTTTCTCTTCTTCCCCACCTGAGGTAGCCAAGCCAGGGTCGAGGCGCCAGATGAGTGAATTCGAGACATCCCAGCGAGAATCACCAGAGTCCTGGATGGCGGTGGAGCTCGAGCTAAGGCAAGTTCTCTTCTTTGTCTTCACCTTATCAGTATTAGAGAAATCTTGCTCAGCTCTTCGTCAGGAGAACCAGCCGCAGCCATTGTCTGTTCCTGAGTTCTTCTCGCCGGGCTCCACTGCTGCCGGTAGTAGTAACCCGGTGTATGTTTCTCCTCCTCTGCACGACTCACCATCTGGGTCTGCTGATGGTCATCTTCCACTGCCATCGGAGGTCTCTGTGAGTCCCTCCCTCTCTGCCAGAGGTCTCTGTGGGTCCCACCTCTCCATGTGAGGCCGCAGTGGGTGCTCCGCCTCCGTCTGAGACCGCAGTGGGTGCTTCGCCTCCGCCCGAGGTCGTTAAGGGTTTTCCACTGTTGGCTGAGGACATTGTGAGTTTTCTGTCTTCACCAGAGGCCTCCGCTGAGCAGTCACTCTCCTCATCTAATTTCCCTGCTGATCAGTCGTGCTCTTCATCTGGTCTTCTCACTGGTCAGTCACCCTCTTCATTGGGTTCCCATCTCTCAGCTCCTGCGGTCCATGGTATGCACTGGTTCCAGCTGCTGCCTCCGGGGGGAGGGGGGTGTCATGCCCTTTGGCCCGCTGGCCCTGGGATGATGGGAGACTGCCCGATGAGACTGTGCCATCTGGTCAGGTGGCTCTCTTTAACTGGCTCCCCCTTCCACCCTCCTGGGTACCTGTTGGGGTGGGAGTGGGGGGTTCCTTGTGCATTTTCTTTTCTCTTCTTTGATGTTACCTTGGGGTATCTGGAATCCAGTCCTTGAAGGGAGGGGACTCTGTCATGATGCTTAGCGCAGTGTGCTACCATGATCATGCATTCAGTTCATTTCTGTTTATTTCCTGTATTTGCTCATCTCGGTGTCATTATACTAATTACATTATGCATCCATGTCCATTCAGTTTCATAGTATCATATTATATATTTGTTAGTATTGAGCCCTCACCTTCCCTTTTGTTTTATCAATTGCATCTCTGGTCTGTCTCTTATTCTGTAGTTCTCCTTTTATATTGTAAGCTGTACTTTGCGCCCTGTGCTACTTCCTGGTTTGGCTCAAGTTTGCGGGTGGTCACAGCTGACAGCTGTCAATAATTAGGTCAACTTCCCTCACTCCTGTAACCCACAGCTGAAACCATTTGTTCATTTTCCCTGTGCCTATTTAAAACGTCTGCAATGATTTACTCGTTTCAGCGGTCGACTGTTTCCCTATGTGTGTGAAACACTGTTTGTTTGACAGGTATCTCCTGTCATTCTTCCTCTCCTGCACATGAGCTCCATCCAGATCTTTTCTCTTTTTTCCTCTGTGGTTCTGCCCGTCTCAGCTTTGATCCAGCTAGGCTGTTCTCCTGTTTCTCCCCGGTTGTGAGCCACGTGTTATTCCTCCCGTTTACCTTGCCTCTATGTAAGTTTAATGTGTTGTGTACTTTGTATTTTTGTGTTATTAAATGTCAGCAAGTCACAGCTCCAGGGTTTGGTGTCTCCTGCCTGCCCTAAGGGGCGATTTATGACAGGATGCGGGAGAAGACCAGAATATCATCAAGGTACATGAACACAAATACAATGATACATTCCATTCATTCCATTCATTTCCATCTTGATTCTGATCAGATGATACACTTTGCATAGGTTTATCTTATGTCAAAGCTGGTTCAAATGTCATAACAAAAAAAGGGACAGACACCAGGATTGCAGATAACATAATTTATTTGTGAAAACAAATTAACTAAGGTGAAAATGGATGAAAGCTTGGGATCAGTCCGCCAAGGTCTCCGCCTTTGACCGCCACCTAATCCACATAGCACCGGACCCCCATGATCCCTCTTGCAGGTGGTGAACCCACTGGAGGGCGGACCCATGTAACTCCTTCGGGCTGAGCCCGGCCGGGTCCCATGGGTGGAAACCCGGCCACCAGACGCTAGCCTTCGAGCCCCTCCCCCAGGCCTGGCTCCAGGGTGGGGCCCCGGTAACCCCATACTGGGCGGGGTACACTGAATCCTTGATATACAATTTATTATGAGAGTCTCTTGGATCGTTCTTAGTCTGGCCCTTCACCCAGATGAGAATCAGCACCTCCAAGTCCGAGTCCATGGTCCTCAGCCGGAAAAAGGTGGATTGTCCTCTCCGGGTTGGGGACAGGCTCCTGCCCCAAGTGGAGGAGTTTAAGTATCTTGGGGTTTTGTTCACGAGTGAGGGGAAAATGGAGCGAGAGATCGACAGACGGATTGGAGCAGCATCTGCAGTGATGCGGACGTTGTACCGGTCTGTTGTGGTGAAGAGGGAGCTTAGTTCTAAGGCAAAGCTGTCGATTTACCAGTCAATCTACGTTCCTACTCTCACCTATGGTCACGAGCTTTGGGTAATGACCGAAAGAACAAGATCGCGGATACAAGCGGCTGAAATGAGCTTTCTCCGTAGGATTGCTGGACTCACCCTCAGAGATAGGGTGAGGAGCTCAGTCATCCGGGAGAGGCTCAGAGTAGAACCGCTGCTCCTCCACATTGAAAGGAGTCAGTTGAGGTGGTATGGGCATCTGATTAGGATGCCTCCTGGACGCCTTCCACTTGAGGTGTTTCAGGCACGTCCCACTGGGAGGAGACCCCGGGGCAGACCCAGGACTCGGTGGAGAGACTATGTCTCCCAGCTGGTCTGGGAACGCCTTGGTATCCCCTCTGAAGAGCTGGAGCAGGTGGCTGGGGAGAGGGAAGTCTGGGCTTCTCTGCTTGAACTGCTGCCTCCGCGACCCGGACCTCCGGAAAAGCGGTAGAAGATGGATGGATGGATGGATGGAAAATGGATGAAGTGTGGAGATCAAAAAACCTGTAAGTTAGGTTAATTGGAGATTCTAAAGTGGTCTTAGCTGTGACTGGTGAAGGGATTGGCGCTGCACCGTGGCTGCCTCATCCATCAAAGTGGATGCCCTGAATTTCCCTCTGGGATTAATAAAGTATAACCCCCCCCCCCCCCCAAAAAAAAATGGCCCTGCTACCAATGATTTTTGGGGTGTGTAAAGGGGGTATTAGAGCATGAATCTCTAATATTTTTTTTTTTTTTTGACATTTTTAGAATCTAATGTCAATTACTCTTACAAGTTTATTATACACTACAGACAATCTGTTTGCAGTCTTTGTGGACCCTCAGGCCCAAAATAAACTCCCAAAAAACTGCTGTAAAATCATCATATATCAATATGATGATTGATACAGTATATGCAGTAGACGTCTAATCGTTAGGGATGTGGACTGGTGAGCGGAGGGTTGCCAGTTCAATCCCAGGCCCAGCAGGATCAGATGTGGGTGGGACATAACAGTGTTTGCCCCACCCTCCTAAATTCCACTGTTGTGCCCTTGAACAAGGCCCTTAATCACAACTGCTCCAGTGGAGCTGCTCAATGGCCACAGGTCACTCTGTGGTTGTACTGGGCTGCTTCCAAGTGTGAATGTGTGAATGTGAATAGGGCGTCCTTTAAAAAGAGAGGTTGCCTCTCAATGGAACTTCCCTGTATAAATAAAGATTAAATAAATTTTTAAAAAAAGTTTCTCCTTTATTCTGTATAAATATCTTAAACCACTTCAGCACTGCTCAAACCTACCAAATATTCAATATTTTTCAGGATTTTAACTCTTTAAAATGCAAGTTTGAATACATGATGCCACTTGTTTTATTAAAAACTGACTTTTTACTGGGACTTGTGCTCAAAAAAAACTACAGTGATACCCCATACTGATACCCAATGACACACAACATGAAGGGAGCTACGGTGCTCATATTTATGGAACAGTCCTCAATCATCTCATTTGTGTCTGTAGCAATAGAGCTTCTGGTACTGGTCTGTCAGAACCAGTCATAGAGGCTGCACAGCCAAGGCTAAGTGGAGAGTGTCTTTGCACCACCAGTTATAGTCCGGGGTGAAAAACATACACTCCCTGCTCATTTGTTTATTCCCCTACAAAATAAATAAATGAACGTATAATCGATAGGCCATACTCCTCTTGTAAGATCATGATGAAAATGAAAATGTGGATGGAAAAAAATATTCATTGTATCATCATATTATAATTTAAATGACACTCTTTTGATTAGATTATGATAGTTTCAACTCTGTCAAGTAAAATTGTCATGACTTGCCGCTCATCAGCGGCTTCAGCTGCGCGCACACCTGTGCCTCGTCAGCAGCGGGCTATTTAGCCCGCTCGGCCCAGTGCTGCGGTCTGGAGCCGTCTGTTCTCATCGGCACTTCGGAGCTCGTGAATCAACCTCTGATCACCAGCAAGACTTCAACCACGCGTAAGCATTCCTTACCTTTCTCCAAGTTCTTCACCCCTGTGCACAGGTGGATTCCCTGGCGGCGGATTTCCCCCGTCATCGCCGATCCATCCTCACCATCTACGCAGGCTCTGCAGTACGCTGTCTCCCGGGCTCTTCCCTTGCCAACGCCAGCCACCTGTACCCACAAGTAAGCAACACTCAAACTCATTATCCCTGTCCAGGTGTGGTGCCCGTTACCCTTGTCCTCTGCTCTCTCTCCATAGGGTTGTCCGGCTGTACGGCGCGCTGCTCTGCTTCCTGCACATCGGCGTTCACCCCCAACACATACACATACCGCATACATCCATTCAGACACACCTGCTTGTTGAATAAAGCTGTTAAATATATCCTGAGCCTGCGTGCGTGTTTCCTGGGCCAGACATTATGTCAGTACGGCTCCAGCAGAGTGGCTCAGCAGACAGCGGGCTCGCACGCCGTCTTTCCACCCTCGAGGCTCGGATGGATTTAATAGCCCATCAACAGCAGGTGATTTTAAACCAGTTGGTTAACATAACTCACCGGTTAGACCGCTTGGACCCCGAGCAGGCGTTCCCCTCAGCTCGCCAGGGTGGGCTAGCTCCTGCTGCTCCGGTGCCCGGTCAGTCTACCTCGGGGACGCCTACTCGACTCACACCGATCCCAACCCCCCGCCCACTTCAGCGGGAAGCTCGGCAGAGCGCGGGGGTTCATTATGCAGTGTGAGTCAGTGTTTCTGCGCGTTCCCGGGGATTTTCCCTCAGACCACAGCCAAATTGGCTACATCGGTAATCTTCTGGAGGGGCGAGCGCTAACTTGGGCTTACGCCGTTATGGCGAAGCCTAGTTACGCGAACCTCTCCTATAGCCAGTTCGTGCAGAGCTTTCTTGAGGTCTTTGATCATTCCCGGCGCGATAGCGTCCTAACTGACCGGCTCCTTGGTCTCCAACAGGGAAGCCGGTCAGCGGCGGATTATGCTATCGACTTCCGGGTTGCAGCAGAGGAGGTTGGCTGGGGTGAGGCCGCAGCCTCAGCTCTGGTCTGAGGGATGAGCTGGCTGGTCGAGATCTTCCGGAGACACTTGCGGAGCTGATCTCCACCACCATTAGTTTAGATAACAGGCTGCGTGAACGGTCTACCGAGCGGAAGTCCATCAGCCGCTCGCGTGGAGGCCCCGTCCGCACGCCTCAAGGCTGCCCCCTGGCGTTACCTCCGCCGGAGTCTTCCAAGGAATCGGAGGCGATGGTGGTTGGTCGGTCAAAGCTCCCCCTAGCGGAGAAACAGCGCCTTCGGGAGTTGGGCCTCTGCATGTATTGCGGAGGAGATCAACACACCGTGGAGCATTGCCCGGAGAAGCCAAACGGGGAGGTCTGCGAGTCACTGTAGGGGGCCTCGCAGACTCTAACCGGTCAAATCCCCTCACAAGTCTATCCTTGCCCATCCGATTCTGTCACAACACCACGGGGCATCTCACACACGCACTGGTGGACTCAGGAGCAGAGCAGAGCTTCATTTCAAAGAGCCTGGCAACCCGATTGGGCATTCCCTGCCACCCTCTAGCCGCTCCTCTCAGCCTGATCACCCTTTCCCGTGCGCCCCTCGGACAAGTGACTCATCGCACGCAACCAGTCCCTGTCATAATCTCTGGTAATCACCGAGAGGATCTCACCGTTTACGTCCTGTCTTCCTCTGTGACGCCTGTCATCCTTGGGTACCCCTGGTTGCATCTGCACAACCCCGTGCTGGATTGGCAGACAGGAAAAGTCACCGCCTGGAGTTCCTTCTGCATGGGCGCCTGTTTACAATCCGCAGCCTGCGCCCCATCTTCTCCTCCCGTGGTTAAGGACGCCATGCCTCCGGATCTCACTCTGGTGCCCACGGAGTTCCATGATCTGGGCCTCGTGTTCAGCAAGTCCAGGGCGATGTCTCTTCCTCCTCACCGGCCCTACGACTGCGCCATCAACCTCCGCCCGGGGGCGCCCCTGCCGTCTGGACGTCTTTACAGCTTGTCAGCACCGGAGCGGGAAGCAATGGATAGTTACATCAAGGAGTCACTCAACACAGGTATCATCCACCCCTCCTCGTCTCTGCTCGGCGCGGGGTTCTTCTTCGTGTCTAAGAAGGATGGGTCTCTCCGCCCATGTATCGACTGCCGGGCCTTGAATGACATCACGGAGAAGGACCGTTACACCCTGCCACTGATGGACACTGCCTTCCACTCCCTGCAGGGGGCGACCTGGTTCACCAAATTGGATCTTCACAGTGCATACCATCTCGTCTGGATCAGGGAGGGGGATGAGTGGAAGACAGCCTTTAGAACGCCTAGTGGGCATTTCGAGTACCTGGTGATGCCTTTTGGACTGACCAACGCCCCTGCTGTATTTCAACACCTAATCAATGACGTCCTGCGTGATTTCCTCGGCCTCTTCATGTTTGTGTACCTGGATGACATCATCATCTTATCCAGGTCACGGGAGGAACATCAGGTGCATGTGAGGTGGGTCTTGCAGCGGCTGCTGGAAAACAGGTTGTACGTCAAAGCCGAGAAGTGTGAGTTTTACGCCAAGACCACCTCCTTCTTAGGGTTTGTTATCTCACACAACCAGGTCCTACCTGACCCCGCAAAGGATAAAGTGGTGGTTGAATGGCCCACGCCGACCTCCAGAAAGCAGGTCCAGCAATTTATTGGGTTTGCCAATTTCTACCGCCGTTTTGTGCCTAACTTCGGTGCCATCGTTGCCCCGCTGACCCGTCTCACTTCCCCCAAGAACACCTTCTGCTGGACCGAAGAGGTCGCTGCGGCATTCCAGGCGTTGAAGACAGAGTTCTCCTCCTCCCAGGTCCTGACCCAGGTCCACCCCGCTCTGCAGTGCCTGGTGGAAGTCGACGCGTCCGATACGGGAGTGGGGCTGTGCTATCCCAGCGATCACCCACCGATGGGGTCAAGCGACCCTGCACCTTCTTCTCACGGCGTTTGTCCCCGGCCAAGCGGAATTACGACGTCGGGGACAGGGAGCTTCTCGCCATCAAGCTCGCCCTGCAGGAGTGGCGCCACTGGCTGGAGGGGGCTGCATTACCATTTGTGGTGCTGACGGACCATAAGAACTCGAAGTATCTTCGATCTGCTAGATGTCTCAATGCCTGCCAGGCGCGCTGGTCCCTGTTCTTTGCCCGGTTCCGCTTCACCATTACCTATCGCCCTGGCTCTAAGAACGGCCTACCCGATGCTCTCTCCAGGCAGTTCGCCCCTGAGACGTCAGAGGAGCCGGGCCATACCATCCTGCCCAGCTCGTGTGTGGTAGGGGCAATTTCCTGGTCCATCAAGAATAAGATCCGGAGGGCGCAGGAGACCGAACCGGACCCTGGCGGCGGACCGGAGGGAAGGCTGTTTGTTCCATCTTCTGTCCGGGGGGAGGTCAACCATTGGATTCACACCTCCAAACTCGCCTGTCACCCTGGCGTATCCCGGCTAGTGGATCTCCTCCAGCGTTCCTTCTGGTGGCCAGGTCTGCAGAAGGATGCCGCCAACTACGTCCGGGCGTGCCCTGTGTGTGCCACCGCCAAGTCAGGAAATTCTCCCCCCGCGGGTCTGCTCCAGCCCCTGCCGACCTCTGGCAGGCCCTGGTCCCACATAGCCCTCGACTTCGTCACCGGTCTCCCAACCTCTAATTCCTATGACGCCGTTTTGACCATCGTGGATCGATTCTCCAAGGCCGCCCACTTCGTGCCGCTTCGGGGTCTTCCAACAGCACGGAAGACAGCGGACCTACTGGTTCAGCACGTGGTCAGGCTACACTGGATACCGGTGGACGTCGTCTCCGATCGGGGGCCCCAGTTTCTCTCAGCGGTGTGGAAGTGTTTTTGCAATGCCCTGGGGGCCACAGTTAGCCTCTCCTCCGGTCACCACGCGCAATCCAATGGGCAGTGCGAACGGGCCAACCAGGAGCTCGAAGCTGCCCTACGCTGCATCACTTTCTCTAACCCGTCCTCCTGGAGCACGCACCTGTCTTGGGTTGAGTACGCCCACAACACAGCTCGGTCTTCTGCCACAGGGATGTCCCCCTTCAAGGCGTCCTTGGGTTATGATCCACCTTTGTTCCCGGAGCAGGAGGCGGAGCTGGCGGTTCCTTCCATCCAAGCGCACCTGAGATGGTGTCGGGCTCTGTGGACCAAGACATGCGACGCACTCTTACGCACGGCGGCGCGCAACAGCACCATGGCTAATCGCCACAGGAGACCGGCCCCTGCCTACCAGGTGGGTCAACAGGTCTTGTTGGCCGCTCAAGATATCCACCTTAAGGCTGAAAAGAGGAAGTTGGCCCCACGCTTCATTGGCCCCTACACCATTTCTAAAATTGTCAACCCGGTGGCTGTGCGTCTGGCTCTCCCCCCCTCCCTCCACATTTGTCCCACCTTCCACATGTCCAAAATTAAGCCCTATGTCTCCGACCATCTCTGCCCCCCGCCCGCAGCGCCGCCCGCGCCTATGATGATCGATGGCCACCCGGCGTGGAGAGTCGCCTCCATCTTAGAGTCCCAGCGCCGAGGTCGCGGGCTGCAGTACTTGGCGGACTGGGATGGATTCGGTCCTGAGTGGAGGTCCTGGGTGCGCTCTTCTTTGGTGTTGGACAGGAGTCTCATCATGGAGTTCCACCGGGCGCATCCGGACAAACCAGCGCCAGGAGGTGCTGCTGGGGGGGGGGGGGGGTACTGTCACGACTCGCCCCTCATCAGCGGCTTCAGCTGCGCGCACACCTGCGCCTCGTCAGCAGCGGGCTATTTAGCCCGCTCGGCCCAGTGCTGCGGTCTGGAGCCGTCTGTTCTCATCGGCACTTCGGAGCTCGTGAATCAACCTCTGATCACCAGCAAGACTTTAACCACGCGTAAGCATTCCTTACCTTTCTCCAAGTTCTTCACCCCTGTGCACAGGTGGATTCCCCGGCGGCGGATTTCCCCCATCATCGCCAACCCATCCTCACCATCTACACAGGCTCTGCAGTACGCTGTCTCCTAGGCTTTTCCCTTGCCAACGCCAGCCACCTGTACCCACAAGTAAGCAACACTCAAACTCATTATCCCTGTCCAGGTGTGGTGCCCGTTACCCTTGTCCTCTGCTCTCTCTCCATAGGGTTGTCCGGCTGTACGGCGCGCTGCTCTGCTTCCTGCACATCGGCGTTCACCCCCAACACATACACATACTGCATACATCCATTCAGACACACCTGCTTGTTGAATAAAGCTGTTAAATCTATCCTGAGCCTGCGTGCATGTTTCCTGGGCCAGACATTATGTCAAAAATAAGTAGAAGATATTGTAATATTGATATTAAAATTGTGCTGCTGAAATAGCATTAACAATGCCCTTCTGACTATAGATCTGCTTTTTTTGCAGATCACAAGAGCATTGCCATGAAATGCACTAAAATACCAATGTGCCAAGATTGGACCGGCGCCACACCTCTTGTATATAAGCTTATACATTGCATCATAAAGCAAGCACACTCTCGACAGATGCTGAGATGGTGTGACACACAGCGTGAACACCAGACTATACCCTGACATAAACTGACAAATCCACCAGCACAAGACGGAAACCGTGACACAAATGCGCACATTAGATCATCTTAATAGGGCCCTCAGTGTTTGTGCAGTGCATGCAGTCAGACTCAGCTAAGCATCCACCTTAGATGTCAAGTGTGTTTTGATATGTGGGGGCGGCTGTGAAGCAGGTGTACTGTAGCTGACTACTGATCGGAGGGTCAGGGGTTCGATTCCTGGTCTGGCTGCAGTCTGCATGTCGAAGTGTCCTTGAGCAAGACACTGAACCCGCAATTGCTCCTAGTGGGTCAGACCAGTGCATGTGCATGGCATCTCCACCACCATCAGTGTATGAATGTGTATGTGAATGGGTGGATAGCAGGATCTGAAAAGCGCATCTAGAGATGAGAAAAAGTGCTATATAAGTGAACGCCATTTACCATTTGTGCCACATCACACACACACACACACACACACACACACACACACACACACACACACACACACACACACACACACACACACACACACACAGAGATACTTGCTGAAATGCATTGCCAAAACCTGGTTCATGATTATTTGGCTGAATTAATACTCATAGCTATTAAAATCAATTTACACACACCAAGCAAACAATTTGTTGTGAAAAACTAATTATCATATTTTCATAGATGGATTAAAAGAAAAAGGATTTCAACATTATTGATTTATTTTGAAATATTTGTGTTTCTTAAATAAACCACTGGCCTCCACTGAAGTAATTTTTGCCCTTTTTCATATTGATTTACAACAGTGTGTTTACATGGGAAACAGTTTTAAACTAGAAAAGCACTCGGAGAGTGCAGACCTCCGCCAAGCGCCACAGTTCCCCCCATACAGTGTTTGTGTGTACGTTTTCAGATTCCTTGATCATGAAAACATATGACTAGCAATTGGATTCACAATGATAGGATTAGTGGTTCAGTAGTTATTGACGAAAATCGCATTTTCCGTAATGGCAGTTTTCTTCTCGACGGTGATCCGGATTATCACCAAAATCTAATCATCTGTAGGATGCCCCATTTCTGACAATCTCTGAAAATTTCATGAAAATCCATCCATAACTTTTTGAGTTATCTTGCTAACAATCAAACAAACAAACAAACAGACAGACAGACAAACAGACAGACAGACAAACCAACGCCGATGAAAACATAATCTCCTTGGCGGAGGTAATTAGTGATTAACATAAAAAAAAGCTGTAGATCAGTGTTCCAGTTTGTAAAGCTGAGTTGTGCTGTCTTCTTCTGGCATGAAGAGGAGAAGCATGGCATGATATTGGGCTCAGGGAACACGCACACAGGCTCGAGTTAGATTCAAAGCTTTATTCTACAACAGTGGGTGTGTGGGTGCGTGTGTGAGGGATGTGGATGGCTTAGTGGTGGACAGGAAGTCCCGAGAGCGGAACAGTTTGCCGTGCAGCCAGGCAACCCTACGGGCAGAGCAAAGATGCAGGTTAGAGACAGTCACACACCCCGTGGGGTTAACACTTGGTGTATTGCTTACGTGCAGATGTTGAGGTGGCTGGCGTTGGCTGATGCAGGACTTCTGCCTGGGAGACAGCGCTCCGGTGCACACTTGGCGAGAAGAGGAGAGAGCTGCGGAGGTTAAGGCGAGGATGGGAAATCCCCCACCTGGAGGGTCCACCTGTGCACAGGGGAGAGACTGAAGAGCAGGTAAGGGAACAAACAGCTTACGTGCTGGGTGAAGGATGGTGCAGGCTGGGGAGAGTCGGTCATGTGCTGGAGTTTGGGAGTGTAGACGAGCAGACGGCTCCAGACTGAGGCTGTAGGCAGAGCGGGTTAAATAGTTCGCGGCTGATGAGATGCAGGTGTGCGTGCCGCTGGAGCAGATGACGGGCGAGAGCGAGTTGTGACAGTACTCTCTCCCCGAGCAGCGCCTCCTGGTGCTGGCTTATCTGGGTGCACCCGGTGGAACTCCATGATGAGATGTTTATCCAGCACCCAGGAAGGGTGCACCCAGGACCTCCACTCAGGGCCATATCCCTCCCAGTCCACCAGGTGCTGGAGTCCGCAACCCTGGCGGCGGGAGTCCAGGATGGCAGTGACCCCCCACGCCGGGTCGCCACCAATCATCATGGGAGGAGGAGGAGCTCTGGGAGGAGGACAGAGAGGATCAGAAACCATGGGCTTAATACGGGAGACGTGGAATGTAGGACAGACACGGAGGGGGGGGGGGCAAATGCACAGCAACCGGGTTGATTACCTTCGTCACAGCAAAGGGTCCAATGAAGCACTGAGCCAGCTTCTTCTTCTCTGCCTTTAAGTTAATGTCCCGAGTCAACAACCAAACCTGCTGGCCCGCCTGGTAGCAAGGAGCGGCTCTCCTGTGGCAATTAGCGACTCTGGAGTTACGCGCCGCTGTGCGTAAAAGCGCCTGGCGCGACTTGGTCCAAATGCGCCGGCAGCGTCTGAGATGAGCCTGGATCGAGGGAACTGCCACCTCACCTTCTTCTTCGGGAAACAACGGGGGATCGTACCCCAGGGACGCCTGGAAAGGAGACATTCCCGTGGCCGATGATAAGGTGGAGTTGTGGGCGTACTCCACCCAGGGTAGACAGGTGCTCCAGGAAGAAGGACTTGAAGAGGTGACACAGTGCAATGCCGCTTCCAGCTCCTGGTTGGTGCACTCACACTGCCCATTAGACTGTAGGTGGTGGCCAGAGGACAAACTCACCGTGGCCCCCAGTGCGTTGCAAAAGCATTTCCAGACCCTGGACACGAACTGAGGCCCTCGGTCAGAGACGACATCCACCGGGATCCCATGCAGCCTGACCACATGTTGAACTAACAAGTCGGCCGTCTCTTGCGCCGTAGGGAGGCCACGGGGCGGCACGAAGTGGGCCGCTTTAGAGAACCGGTCCACTATGGTCAGGATGGTGTCGTAGGAGTAAGACGTGGGGAGGCCGGTGACGAAATCCAGGGCGACATGAGACCAGGGCCTCCCGGGGACCGGCAGTGGGTGGAGGAGACCAGCTGGAGGGGAGGTCGAGGTCTTACCCGTTGTGCACTGGGGACAGGCACGGACGTAATTGGTGACGTCACTCCAGAGTCCAGGCCACCAGGAGGATTGCTGGAGGAGCTCTACCAGCCGGCAGATACTAGGGTGACAGGCAAACTTCGACGTGTGTGCCCAGTGGATGACGTCACCCCAGACAGACAATGGCACGATCAGTTTCCCAGCCAGACCGCCGCCAGGATCGGGTTCAGCT
This sequence comes from Pholidichthys leucotaenia, assembly GCA_020510985.1. Lineage (NCBI taxonomy): Eukaryota > Metazoa > Chordata > Actinopteri > Cichliformes > Pholidichthyidae > Pholidichthys > Pholidichthys leucotaenia. The sequence goes on from CM035846.1 coordinate 78,693,990, forward strand.
TCTTGTGCCTTCTGGACCTTGTCCTTGATCGCCCATGAAACAGCGCCCACGACGCATGAGGTTGGCAGGATGGTGTGGTCATGGTCCTCTAGTTCCTCAGGAGCAAACTGCCTGGACAGCGTGTCAGGTTTGCCGTTCTTGGAGCCAGGGCGATAGGTGATAGTAAATCTGAAGCGGCTGAAGAAGAGTGACCAACACGCCTGGCGGGCATTCAGACGCTTGGCCAACCTCAGATACTCCAGATTCTTGTGGTCGGTCCAGACCACAAAAGGCTGCGCTGCTCCCTCCAACCAATGATGCCACTCTTGTAGCGCGAGCTTCACAGCCAGGAGTTCCCTGTCACCAACATCGTAGTTTCGCTCCGCTGCGGACTGGCGCCGAGAGAAGAAGGCGCAGGGACGCACCACCCCGTCCACCGGAGATCGCTGGGATAACACTGCCCCCACCCCCGTATCAGATGCGTCTACCACGACCAGGCACCGGAGTGTTGGGTGAACCTGGGTCAGGACCCGGGAGGAGGAGAACTCCGTCTTCAATTTCTCAAAGGCGGACGCCGTGTCCTCCATCCACTGGAATGACACCTTGGGAGAGGTGAGGCGGGTCAGGGGAGAGGTGATGGCACTGTATTTTGGCACAAAACAGCGGTAGAAGTTGGCGAATCCTAAGAATTATTGCACCTGTTTCCTCGATGGAGGGACGGGCCACTCCACCACCGCTTTGATCTTGGCAGGGTCGGGGAGAATCTTATTGAGGGAGACGACGAAACCCAGGAAGGAGGTCTTGTTGGTATAAAATTCACATTTCTCCGCCTTAACGTACAACCTGTTCTCGAGGAGTCGCTGAAGGACCCGCCTCACATGAGCCTGATGCTCCTCGCGAGACCGGAAGAAGATCAGGATGTCGTCCAGGTAGACGAAGACGAAGACCCCCAAGAAGTCATGAAGAACGTCATTAATGAGTCGCTGGAAGATGGCCGGAGCGTTAGTGAGCCCAAACGGCATGACCAGGTACTCAAAATGGTCGCTGGGCGTCCGGAAACCTGTCTTCCACTCATCGCCCTCCCGGATCCGAACGAGGTGGTACGCACTGCGGAGGTCCAGCTTGGTAAACCAGGAGGCCCCCTGGAGGGAATTGAAGGCTGAGTCTATAAGGGGCAGCGTGTATTTATCCTTTATAGTGATGTCATTTAGGGCCCGGAAGTCAATACACGGCCGCAGGGACCCATCCTTCTTGGCCACGAAGAAAAACCTGGCTCCGATTGGGGACGAGGAGGGCCGGATGATGCCTGCGCTGAGCGACTCCTTGATGTAGGCGTCCATAGATTCACGCTCCGGGGCTGACAGGCTGTAGAGATGATCAGATGGCAAGGGCACCCCCGGGCGGAGGTTTATAGCACAGTCATAATAATAATAATGCATCTATTTTATATAGCGCTTTATCATATATACTCAAAGACGCTTTACAAATAGGTACATTATTCATTCACTCCAGACAGACAGTGGTAGTGGCAAGGTACTTCTGCAGCCACAGCTGCCCTGGGGCAGGCTGATGGAAACGTGGCAGCCAATCTGCGCCAACAGCCTTTCCGGCCACCACCGAACATTTTATACATTTATACACATTCATACCCAGTGTTATGGACACTGGAGGCAATGCGGGTGAAGTGTCTTGCCCAGGGACACAACAGCAGGATATCTGGGGAGAGCGGGATTCGAACCGCCAACCATCCGGTTATTAGACGACCTGCTCTACCTCCTGAGCCAAATGAAGACATAATGTTTTAACATTAACATAATGTTAACATTAACATAATGTTTTAACTCTCACTATAGATGATGTTCCATCAGTTGAGAACATATCTAGTAGTCGGCGGCTGACCGACTACCCTGACGAAGATTAAGTAGCCGGATGGTAAAAACGCTGTCCCGATCCGAGTGATCAAAAACCTCGTTGAAATCGTGCACGAACTGGGCGTAGGTTAGGTTCGCGTAGCTGGGCCTCGCCATAACGGCGTAGGCCCAAGCTAACGCACCCTTCCAGGAGGTTAGCCACATACCCAATTCGGCTATGATCGGACAGGAAATCCCCGGGGACACGCTGAAACACCGACTCACACTGGAGGAGGAACCCACGCGCTTCGCCGAGTTTCCCACTGAAGTACGTGGGCGTCGGGATGGGTGTGAGCTGTGTTGGCAGTCCCGGGCTAGCTTGGCTAGCAGGGGAGGTGGCGGGAGCTGGCCGGCTATGCAGAGCCGGGAGAAAAACATCTGTTGAGGATCCAGGCGATCCAACCGGTGAGAAATTTGGGTGAGTTGATTCAGTATCACCTGTTGTCCATGAGCAATTAAATCTACTCGAGCCTCGAGAGTGGAAAGCCGGCGTGCGAGCCCGCTGTCCGCTGAGCCACTTTGCTGGAGCCGTACTGACATGATATTGGGCTCAGGGAACACTCACACAGGCTCGAGTTAGATTCAAAGCTTTATTCAACAACAGTGGGTGTGTGGGTGCGTGTGTGAGGGATGTGGATGGCTTGGTGGTGGACAGGAAGTGCCGAGAGTGGAACAGTTCACCGTGCAGCCAGACAACCCTACGGGCAGAGCAGAGATGAAGATTAGAGACAGTCACACACCCCGTGGGATTAACACTCGGTGTATTGCTTATGTGCAGGTGTTGAGGTGGCTGGCATTGGCTGTTGCAGCACTTCTGCCTGGGAGACAGCGCTCCGGTGCGCACTCGGCGAGAAGAGGAGAGAGCTGTGGAGCTGCTCTTCAGTCTGTCCCCTGTGCACAGGGGAGAGACTGAAGAGCAGGTAAGGGAACAAACAGCTTATGTGCTGGGTGAAGGATGGCGCAGGCCGGGGAGAGTCGGTCATGCGCTGGAGTTTGGGAGCGTAGACGAGCAGATGGCTCCAGACTGAGGCTGTAGGCAGAACGGGTTAAATAGTCCGCGGCTGATGAGATGCAGGTGTGCGCGCCGCTGGAGCTGATGACGGGCGAGAGCGAGTTGTGACAAAGCAAAGCTTTGACTCAATTCACTCTTTTTAACAACCCCTCATTTTTATTGAACGTTACGTAGAACAGAACATGTCAGCAGCATACACAAATCTCTCCTGTTATGCTCGGACAGACTAAACTCACATGTGCTCAGACAGGCAGGGAAAACAACATTTGTGGTGATGTCACCTTCTGACATGCTGTAACCTTGGAAACAACATTACAGCTGATATTGTAACACAATGAGTAAGGGCGTCAAGAAATAATATTCAACACCCCTACTCAGCCTTAGCTCAGTGGGTTACCTCAAAAACAAAACAATATTAGGTTTCTCCTTTAAATTTTGCCAGTCAAAACAAACCCCTTCACACTTTTTAGTGCCAAAAAAATCCTGCCTGTGAAAGTGCTTCAGTTTTAGCTTTGTCATTACATCACCAACTATTTTCTCAGAAGGACAATATTTCAGTGTCACTTTCCCATTGTTTGCAGTTTCTCTTATGAAGTGGCAGTCATTGTCAATATACCTGCACCTCTGTCTGTTTACTGGGCCTTTCACATGTGCAACAGTTGTTCACCTGAAGGCACTGATGGGGGGAGCTGTGGGTCGGGCTGCACAAAGAAATGTGAGTAAAGTGTGAGTAACTGACCAGAAAGTAAATTATTGTCTGAAAACCTGTTTATTTCTTGTCTGTTTACACTGCCGGAGTTACATTTAATCACGAGGGTGCACCATGTCCATGGTAGATAATAAGTAGCTATCTTAGTCCCTGGTGAGAAAGTGCACAAACACACACTCCTTTTGCTAATCACTGGGCCCCCTGCAAGAACCATTAGTACTAACAGATTTTTTCGGAATTGTGATGCATGATCAATTTACGTGAACTTTTTAGGATTCACCAATCTGCTAGTATCTAGAAATTTAATACATTTACTAACAAAATTTGAGTGGTCCAGACCAACTGTTAGAGTTATGTGTGAATAGTTTGCTGTTATTCTAACCTTAGTTTTCGTAAAATGGCTCTATATTTTATTTGTCTAAATCAAGAATGAGAATGTAAACCATATAAATTTAATAATTAGTCTAGCTGAAAAGATTTGATTGAAGAGGTAATTAGAATTTAAATAACACTGGTCAACACCAACTTTATTGTCTAAGTGTTTTTTTAACTGATTTAGGACAATTTTGATGTGCTGAATCCAAAAATCACATTGTTTTTTCTCAATCAGGTCAACTTTTTGAATTATGGCCACATGTTATTTTATACATTTTTGTTTACATATACGGGTATTTTCACTTTATATGACGCAAAATTCTTTTTTATGTCTTGAAATTCTCTGAATTTTGAACAATGATGACATAACAGTCAATTTACATGTACTTACCTTTATATAAAGGAAAGTACATGCACAGCACTAAGTAAGTACTAAGTAAGTACAGGTTTTTATTTAGCACCTGATCGAAAGAAACTGATGTCATTTTCAGATTCAGCGGTGCAAAATTGTTTTAAATCAGTTGAAAAAACACAGACAACTTACAAAAAAATTATTTTTGTAACCCTGTGTAATTAAAAAATAAATGAAAACAGTATCATTCAATCAATGTCCAAGTCATATCAGATGCAAAATATTAGTTTCTAAACGTTGTTGCTGGACTGCAGTGTTGCAGTGTTGCAGGGCAGCGCAGAGCTTCATTATACCAGAGAACAGCACAGTGGGGTGTCTCAGGTGATGGTGATCTGTAAGGCTGATTGATTTGTAAAGCTGATTGGTAAGTGAATCATCAGTTATAACAATGAAAGCACATGGATATCATTCTGATTTTTATTGTTTTCATATGGTGTGGGCTTTGTCTCTTGGTTAAGGTTTGTGATTTTGAGAGAAGGTGAGGCTGTATTTGCATAAACTAACATTTTACTGTAAAAATGAACAAAAGTCAATTTTTTACCATTTTTGGACACATATTTTAAGCCCAGATTGTTGAAATGATTCATCCAGCTCAGCACAGTGGGACATTTTCAGTATAGTGTGCATGGATGGAACACCTGACCAAAGTGTGCTGCACTCAGCTATCTTCATGCCAGTCACTTTTAACAGAACATCTGCAGCAAACACACACACAAGTATCTCATATAATGTGATAGATTATTTCATTTTTTTATTCTGGCCTTTGATTCCACTGAAGACTTGACTTAAATTATATTTTTTTAATTTTTGAAATCTCAAACAGGAGAACTTCAATTTTGCTGCATGATGTTTTTTTTTTTTTTTCATCAGACTTTGAAGCTGTTTTTTTGAATGAAATTTCTGATCAAACTATGGAAAGCATGACCTTATATGGCAGTTTCAAGGTGTCAATTCTGCAAATTTCGTGAACGCGGACGCTTACACCTGGATGGAATTCACCATTTTACACATGCTATTTACACGTGTTATGGCCCCACTCCTTTTGGAGTGAGTCCTGTTTTTTTTTTTTTCTCTCTCTCTTCTTTTCCTTGTGTTGTAGGTGGGGCTGTGGATGACCACCCCTGGCAAAGGTGGTCCCCTATATAAGCCACACCTGCGCACCTGTCAGCAGCTTTTGGCTCCCGTGGCCGTTGCCTCTATCCTGTGTCAGCGCTCTGCCCACTGCTCCTGTTTCCTGTGCATTTGTTCTGGGCTACACCAGCTGCTTCTGCTCATGCTGTCTACTGCCTGCGGGTTCCTGTTTGGGCTTGCTGCTGCCGTTGCTGCCATTGCTGCCACATACAGACGTGGACAAAATTGTTGGTACCCCTCTGTTAATGAAAGAAAACCCACAATGGTCACAGAAATAACTTGAATCTGACAAAACTGGTAATAAATAAAAATTCTATGAAAATTAACCAATGAAAATCAGACAGTGCTTTTGAATTGTGGTTCAACAGAATTATTTAAAAAAACAAACTCATGAAACAGGCCTGGACAAAAATGATGGTACCCTTAACTTAATATTTTGTTGCACAACCTTTTGAGGCAATCACTGCAATCAATTTCTGTAACGGTCAATGTGACTTCTGCACCTCTCAGCAGGTATTTTGGCCCACTCCTCATGAGCAAACTGCTCCAGTTGTCTCAGGTTTGAAGGGTGCCTTCTCCAGACGGCATGTTTCAGCTCCTTCCACAGATGTTCAATAGGATTTAGATCAGGACTCATAGAAGGCCACTTTAGAATAGTCCAATGTTTCGCTCTTAGCCATTCTTGGGTGTTTTTAGCTGTGTGTTTTGGCTCATTATCCTGTTGCAAGACCCATGACCTGCGACTGAGACCAAGCTGGCAAACAGCACAGTGACTATTTGCCACCCTTTAAATAGGCCGACTGACTGATTACAAGTTTGTAGACACCTGTGATGTTAATTAGAGGACACATCTTGGTTGAACATGTCCCTATGGTCACATTATTTTTGGCTGCACGGTGGCGCAGTGGTTTAGCACTGTGGCAGCACAGTTTTACCCTCGGCCGGGGGACCGCGGGGATCATGAGATCGTGGGTTCGATCCCAGCCCCCGACCAACAGTGAGCTGTGTGGAGTTTGCATGTTCTCCCCGTGTTGCGCGGGTTTACTCCGGGATTTCTCCGGTTTCCTCCCGCACACCAAAAACATGTAGGTTTAGGGCGCTTGCGCACGCAGCGACCAGCAGCCGGTGGCTTGTCACCAGACTGCAAACCAAGTCTACCTACGGGTACAAATAAGTAACAAAAAAAAAAAATATATATATATATTTTCAATCTTTTCTAGGGGTACCATCATTTTTGTCCAGGCCTGTTTCATGAGTTTGTTTTTTAAAATAATTCTGTTGAACCACAATTCAAAAGCATTGTCTTATTTTCATTGGTTAATTTTCATAGATTTTTTTTTTATTACCACTTTTGTCAGATTCAAGTTATTTCTGTGACCATTGTGGGTTTTTCTTTCATTAACAGAGGGGTACCAACAATTTTGTCCACATCTGTATGCATCTGAGTCCAGTTATCTGCCCCAAGGGGTGAACCATGACAGTATGACACAGCCCGTCATGGACTCAGTGAGCGAGCCTGGCAGGAGGAGGAGAAAGTGGAGCCACAACAAGCGAGAGGTGGTGGCCGCCTTGAAGGATGTCGTGGCTGCCGCTCAAAGCAGCTCTTCCCCGGAGGACACTTGGGATTGTTGGGAGGGAGTGACGAACGTGATGGCAGCTAGACCGGGTTTGCACTCCCACCCCCGGATTGGGAGACTGGCACCTCCTCCATTACCTCCATTACTAGCTGTCTCCTCCTTGCCGGAGCCAGCTTTCTGGCCACCTGTTCTCTCTCCGGCAGAGTGGAGAGATCTTCTTGGCTGCAAGTTGGTGTTCAGGGGCGGATGGGGAGGATGACTCGAGGAGATCCTGCTCCTCTCGTCGCTCTGCCCCTACGCCCACAGCTCTCAACCAGATGACCTCCGGAGCCACCCAGAGGGAGTCGTCTGGACCATCAGTGGCAGTAGAGTACCCTTTCATTTTTTAACATCAGTAAATGATAGGTCTTGCCAGGTTTCCAGTGGGAGGGCTCAGTGGTGGCCGTCTGCCACTGCTGAACTCTCACCACCCGCCTCTGCCCTTTTTTCTGCTGCTGCTTCCATCCATCCATCCTAACCTGCTTTGCCAGTTTCCATTTCTACTTTTTCTGAGGAACTGGCTGTACTGAGAAGCAATCTTCTGGTCTGGGATGAACCGGCTTCCCCTGTTGCTGCGCCAGGACTATGTGAGGATTATCCTGTGCCTGCTCCACGACATTCCCCAGCTGCAGTACCTGCTCCACGGTGCCACCAAACTCCGGTATCTGCTTCAATGTGGCACCCAATTCCTGTGCCTGCTCCACGTCACTCCCCAGTTCCAGTACAAGCTCCACGCCATTTCTCAGCACCACCACCAGTTCTTGTTCCTGGTTCTGATTTTGAGGTGGTCACCTCAGTGACAGGAGACCAGGAGTTAAGGCAAGTACCATTTCATTTATGTTCAAATACCATTTTTGAAATGTCTTGCCTTGCCCTGGTGGGGGGACCCCTGTGCAGATTCCACCAGCTGCCGAGTCCTCTCCACCAGTCTCTGCTGTTAATGACTGTGGTGTCGCTTCACTGACCTCTTGTTTCCCTCCATCGGCTGAGGTGGCTGTGTCAAGGATGGGGTGGCAGGAGGACCATGTTCCAACCGATGTTCCTGAGGTCAGGAGACCTCCAGCCAATGTTTCAAAGGTCAGCAGACCTCCAGCTGATGTTCCCGAGGTCAGGAGACCTCTAGCCGATGTTTCTGAGGTCAGGATACATCTAGCCGATGTTCCCAAAGTCAGGATACTTCTAGCAGATGTTCCTGATGCCAGGAGACCTCCAGCCATTTATCCAAAGGTTAAAGTGTCCATGTTGGCATCCCCAGAGGTTGAAGTGTCCAGGTTGTCACCTCAAGAGGTTGAAGTGTCAATATTGTCCCCTTCAGAGGTTGAAATGTCCATGTTATCCTCTCCTGAGTTTGACATGTCTATGTTATCCTCTCCAGAGGTTGATATGTCCATTTTATCATCTCCAGAGGTTGATATATTTATGTTATCATCTGCAGAGGTTGATATTTCCATGTTATCGTCTCTAGAGGTTGGTATGTTCATGTTATCATCTCCAGAGAATGATTCTCTATGTCCATGTTATCCTCTCCAGAGGTTATGTCCATTTTATCATCTCCGGAGGTTGATATGTACATGTTATCATCTCCAGAGGTTGATATATTCATGTTATCATCTGCAGAGGTTGATATTTCCATGTTATCATCTCCAGAGGTTGATATGTACAAGTTATCATCTCCAGAGGTCGTTATGTTCATGTTATCATCTCCAGAGAATGATTCTCTATGTCCATGTTATCATCTCCAGAGGTTGATATGTCCATGTTACCATCTCCTCTGTTTGTGGCTTCCTTGTTATCATTTCTTGAGTTTTTGGCTTCCTTGTTATCATCTCTTGACGTTAAGGTTTCCATGTTACCTTTTGATCTAGAAGATCCTGTGTCATCTTCTGAATGAGAAACATTTGTTTACCTTTTGTTCTTATTAAAGACAAAATTGTTCTTATTAAAGACCAAAATAGAAAGGAGATGTTTTTACCTTCTTTACATGTTTTACATGAAGGCTGCAGTGAACAGCCGAAGCATGTAAAGAAGGTAAAAACATCTCCTTTCAATTTTTGTCTTTAATAAGAACAAAAGGTAAATAATTAAAAGAAGACAAAATGAACCTACTTGAGCTATTACGTGGAAGTTATGGACAAAATTGTATCAAAGATTTTCGCCGGCTGGAGGAATTCACCGGAATGGTGGCTCAGTTGGTAGAGCATCCGCCCCACACCCGGGCGGCAGGGGTTCAAATCTCAGCCGGGTCATGCCGAAGACCATATAAAAGTGGAACTTCCTGCCGTCCAGCTTGGTGCTCAGCAATAATGGAATGGAGGAGGGAAATTTGTGGCGGCGCCTTGCATGGCAGTGGCCCTCTGATTCTACACTTGGGGTGTGTGTGAGATTAACACTGTAGATAGGTAAAACACAATCTCGTTCTACTGTACATGATTGGTTGCACAGTTGAATGACAATAAAGGGTGATTTAATTGGAGAAAACACAGGCACGCTACAGAAACTGCCTGAGATTTAACCTCCATTGCAGAGATGAAGATGTCACACCAACAAGCCTCAACATAAAAAATCTGATCCCAACCAAACACGCAGAGAGAATTATGAATAAAGCATGGAAAGACCTGATCAAAGAATGGATAAGAATGACAGCAAACAAAGTGGACAGAATCAACAACCAGATCATAAACTTTAAGATGGCGGCAGCGCGCATGGATGCAGCGGCCCCTCTTGGCATCAGCGAGTGTGAGAGTTTTGAGTGTTTTGATCTCCCCAGACGTACATTCTGTAAAACTTACAACCATGAGACCTTATTAAACATCAAGGTACTGCACGCTGCAAGAATCGCGGCGATTGGTTGTGATTTGGACATGCTACGCCAGCATGGAATTCTGGTGGAGTCCCTGCTGGAAGCTACCCGAGAGAGGAGGAGGCGTAAGCGGAGCGAACGCAAGCAAAAGCGTGGAAAAAGGGCTGGAATCCATGCTAGGCTAAAGGCTAACCCCTCCAGACCAGCGGTACCGTCGCTCATTCTCTCTAACATCTGCTCCCTCGACAACAAGCTGGACGAGTTGCGTCTGCTGAGAGAAACCCGGAGAGAGTGGAGAGACTGCTGTGTGCTTGTGTTCACGGAGACATGGGTCCACGACAACATCCCTGACGAGGCCATTCAACTGGAAGATATGGCAATGTTCCATGCCGACAGGGAAACGGCGAGCTCCGGTAAGAGCCGTGGAGGTGGGCTATGCATCTATGTTAACAAGAACTGGTGCGTTAATTCCACGTTAGTGTCTAATCACTGCTCTCCGTTGGCAGAGTCACTTATTGTAAATTGTCGGCCATATTATTTGCCGAGGGAATTCAGCAACGTGTTTGTAGCAGCTGTTTACATAGCGCCGAGCACTAACGCTAACGCAAATGCTAAGAAGGCACTCGGGGAACTGCACAATGGGATTAGTGAAATCCAAACTTCACATCCGGACAGTTTTGTGGTGGTTGTGGGGGATTTTAACCACACCAGCTTAAAGACTGTGCTCCCCAAGTTTAAACAATGTGTAGACTTTAAGACCAGAGGAGAGAATATATTGGACTTAGTGAACACAAACACAGATGCATATAAGGCGATACCCCGCCCCCATCTCGGCCTTTCTGACCACACATCCGTGATGCTGCTGCCTGCCTACAAACCTTTATTGAAGCGCAGCAGGCCAGCAGTGAAACAAATCAGAATTTGGCCAGAGAGTGCAACCTCTGCACTGAAAGACTGTTTTCTGCACACAGACTGGGAGGTCTTCAAAATAGCAGCCTCCCAGGAAGACAAGACAGATGTGGAGGAGTATGCTGAAACGGTCACCAGCTACATTGCGAAGTGCACAGAGGATGTCACTACAGTGAAGACCATCACTATGCGGGGTAACCATAAGCCCTGGATGACTGCAGAGGTGCGCTCTCTGCTTACAGCCAGGGATGCAGCCTTCAGAGCGAAGGACAGGATCGCCCTCTGCTCAGCCAGGTCTGCGCTCTCAAAGGGAATTAAGGCGGCGAAACGCGCCTATGCGGAGAAAATCCAGGGACACCTCTGTGACACTAGGAACACCAAGCAGATGTGGCAGGGAGTTTGGACACTGACAGGCTATAAGTCTAGGCAGGGGGTCGATGATGACGACGCTTTGCTTCTAGACAGGCTCAACGACTTCTTTGCACGTTTTGAAGCATCAAACTCGACAATCAGATGGAGGGCTGGCCCACCCCCACCATCGGTCGGACCAGCTTTTACCATCAACACAGCGGACACACGGAGAACCCTAACCAGAGTCAACCCACGTAAAGCTGCAGGTCCGGACAACATCCCGGGATGTGTGCTCCGAGACTGCGCAAGCGAGTTGGCGGATGTCCTGACTGACATTTATAACATCTCCCTGAGTCAGGCCATCGTTCCCAGATGCTTCACGACCTCTATCATTGTACCGGTGGCAAAGAAACCAGTTGTGTCCTGTTTGAATGACTATCGTCCTGTTGCACTGACACCAATTGTGATGAAATGTTTTGAACGGCTTGTCAAACCACACATTACAGCCTGCCTCCCTGCATCACATGACCCGCTCCAGTTTGCATATCATTCAAACCGCTCCACGGAGGATGCTATAGTCACCACCCTACACTCTGTCATCACCCACCTGAACCAGAAAGACACCTATGCCAGACTCCTGTACATTGATTTCAGTTCAGCATTCAACACCATTATTCCCCAGAGACTGATGGAGAAATTACTCCTTCTTGGTCTGAACACCGCCACATGTCTCTGGATCCTGGATTTCCTGACTGAGAGACCTCAGTCTGTCCGGGTTGGAAACAACATCTCCAACTCTGTCACGCTGAGCACCAGATCCCCTCAAGGCTGTGTACTCAGTCCACTGTTGTTTACACTTCTAACACATGACCGTGTATTCAGATACAAGGGGAACCAGGTTATTAAGTTTGCAGACGACACCACGGTGGTGGGACTTATTCAGAGGGATGAGGAATCAATGTACAGGGAAGAAGTGAGAGACCTGGAGGGCTGGTGCAGGGAGAACAATCTGGTGCTCAACGTGGACAAAACGAAGGAGATGATTATCGACTTCCGGCGGTCACAGCCTGAGCACGTCCCCCTCAGCATCGGCGGCCGTTTAGTGGAGAGAGTGGAGAGCATCAAGTTCCTCGGAGTGCAGATCTTGCAGGACCTTACCTGGAGCAAGAATTCCTTGGGGATCAGGAAGCGGACTCAGCAGAGACTGCACTTCTTGAGGAAACTCAAACAGGCCTCTCTCCCCATCTGCATCCTCAGGACCTTCTACAGAGGTGTGGTGGAGAGTGTTCTGACGTACTGCATTGCTACATGGTACTCCAGCTGCAGTATGTCAGACAAAAAAGCCCTGCAGAGGATAGTCAAGGGAGCTGAGAGGGTAATTGGAGTCTCCCTCCCCTCTGTCCAAGAACTTTTTCAGAACCGTTGTAGGAGCAGGGCACTGAACATTGTCAAGGACCGTTCTCACCCTCTGCATAAACACTTTGAGCTTCTTCCATCTGGTAAACGATTCCGGAGCATCAGAGGTAGAACCACCAGACTGATCAACAGCTTCCTTCCACAAGCTGTCAGGATGCTGAACAGTTGACCCGGAATCTCTCATACACACTACTGCACATACGGACATTTTGTATATTATTTGTATATTATAGTTAGTTAGTTTTTTTCCCAAGTATGTCTCAGGGATGTGTGAATGGATGGGGGGGGGGGGGTGAAGCTATGTGTAAGTGTGTCTTAAATCATGCTGCTTCTATTTATATGGATGTCGAGAGAAACACAATTTCATCTTGCCTGCACTACAGTTGTATGTACAGCAATATGACAATACAGTTTGATTTGATTTTGATTTGATTTGATTTGAAGAAGGAAATGGACATTTTCAAAAAACACTACCCGACCGACCAGGAAATGCAGGAGCTGATAAAAGCACATTTTAAAACACACAACGAACAGGAATTCACTATAACGAAAAACCACCATTTAAAGAAACTAAAAAAACTCACAGAAAGGAAGAACAAACGAAGACAAACACACACGGAAATGAACGCTAAATGGGTCAAAACCTTATCACACACACACCACTACGGAAATGGAGAAAAAGTGCTTAGCAGAGGACTGAATTTCGCCATTACTCCAACCAAAATACCTCATGAAGAATGCATCCTCACAACAGAACTTGCATGTGAAAAAATCCAGGATCAAAGGGAAAAGGCAACACTCCGGAATGCAGTCACAGGAATCCTCAAAAACGGCCAAATTACCACAAAGCAACATCACAAAAGAAGAAGAAAAAGCATTAACCCCCTTGCACTCCGGTCAATTTCCCTAAAAAACGCCAAAAAATAACGTGCCCAAAGTAAATCAAAAGCTGTTCTTCAACCCTTTGCAGCATCTCCATGGGTTGGCCTCATTTAAAAGAAAACGCTTTGAATTTTTGGCAAAACAGTCATAATCTCTCTAAGTGCTCCGGCCACTGAGTTACAGTCATCTAAACATACTGAACTTGAAGAAAATAAATTTGGCCTTGGTTTTTTTTGGATACAAATGCTTGCAAATAACACACAGCTTTCAGACCCGGGCTGGAAAATGCAACAGAAATGTAGAACCAAGTGTTATCCAGCTGAGGTCAAAATTTTGTAACAATACCACAAAAAATGAATATATTACACAGCTTTATTGTCAGGTTGTTCCAGGCATTTTTGAACTGTGCCAAATTGTGCAAATGGCACAGTTTGGAAAAACGTCTGTAACTTCTGAATGATTCAATATAGAAGCTTCATCTTGGGCTCTAATGAAAGGTGACACTCAGGGCTGTGTGTACAGAGGATGGACATCGGCCATCGCTACATGACGGAATAGACTCATATGGCGATGTGGCGACCGCGGCGCAGTCACCACGGCTTCCCCCCCCCCCCTCGCTACAGAAGAGTAGCGGAGGGGGGGGCGTTCACGGTCCGGACGCGGCGAACAAACTGTGTACCGTGGCGCACGGACTTCGACTTCGTGTGCCACACAGTTAGAATTTACCAATCGGTCAAAAGTCATTTTTTGATTACAATTTTCAGGGATAAAGAATAATATAGCTTATGACACTTACCTCTTCACAGCAGCGTCCTGGCGAACTTCTCTTCCTCATTGTCAGACAAACGCAACGCTGGAACCTTGTTACGGACTCGATGTTCTGGTCTCGTGACCCGGTCCATTATATTATAATTACATTATTGCGGTTTTGCGCTTCCATGATTGCGGTTTTGGCGAATGATTTACGACCTTCGTCGTCGGCCTCCGTCGGTCTATGATGACCATGGAAAGAGAATCCTAAACGTCTATTCTGCTGGAATAAAAAAAAAAAAAAAAGCACCGCCTGTGGAGAAGAGGCCGATGCGCGAATGGCAGTCCATGTCACACAGGTTGCACTTGTGGGTGGTCTCCGTGCTGCTGGGTCTGTGGCAGGTTCTTCCTGCGGGTCCTTTTTTTCATCTGCTGCAGCAGTCAGTCTCTCTTCACCAGCCTTTCACAAACAGCTCGCAAAACTTCTGTGCTTCAATTGGCTCGCTGCATTCACAGCGTTGGTAGGCGGGTCCTCCTTGCTAGGTTTTCAGTCATTGGTTCTTCAAGGTTTCAGAAACCCAATTCAAGGGTCTTATTAGTCGAATGAGAGGTCAATCATATCTGATCTGTTCACGGCTGTGTCTGTAGTGGAAGAACGGAAATGGAGCTTTTTTTTTTTTTTCAGTGCACGCTTGGACGCAGAGACGTGCCCGTCCACAGTACACCGGAGTGCAAGAGGTTAAACTCACTCAAGAAATATAAAACAATCACAATCCTCCCATCAGACAAACGCAGAACCACAGTAGCAATGGACACAGAAACATATGAAAAACAGATGGAAACCATGTTGGCAGACAGCAGCACATATGAAATCATAAAAACAAGCACCACAGAAGTAAAGAAAAAAAATGCTAAAAGCCCTTCTTAAACCACTATTAGAAAGCAAAAATATCACAAAGGATGCATACGAACACCTGATACCCACAGCCAGCATCACCCCCTGGATCAATGGAACCCCAACAATACATAAGAAGGATATCCCACTGTGGCCAATAATAGACAGTATAAGATCAGTCACATACAACTTATCAAAAGCCCTGGTTGAAATCATCAAACCCCTCCTTGGACTCTCAGAATACCACTGCAAAAAGTCAAAAGAGCTGGCACAAGAACTCAAAAATATGAAAACAGAATCAGACAAGATCCTCATTTCACATGATGTCATTTCATTATTCACAAAGACCCCTATTGATGTCACACTACACATAATGCAAGAAAGCCTCAGGAATGACAGTCACAGTTGACGACATATCTGAACTATTACAATTTGTTGCAAAATCCACCTATTTTCAATACAGAGAAAAAATCTACAGACAAAAAGAAGGATTTGCAATGGGAGACCCACTATCAGCAATCATGAGCAGTTTTTTCATGGAGGATCTGGAAAACAAAGCCATCAACACAGCACCCACACAATGTTAAACCAACCCTCTGGAAGAGATACATGGATGACATTTTGGAGAAAATAAGGAAAGGACACACACAAGAACTCACTGACCATCTTAACAGCATGGACAGCACTGGGAATATGAAATTCACACATGAAGAGGAAGAAAATGGCACCATAGCCTTTCTGGACATGAAAATCCACCACAACGATGACGGCAGCATAAAAATCACAGTGTACAGGAAACCAACCCACACGGATCAATACCTACTATGGACATCAGAACACCCCACAGCACACAAATTATCATTTACCTTTTGTTCTTATTAAAGACAAAAATAGAAAGGAGATGTTATTACCATCTTTACATGTTTCGACTGTTCACTGCAGCCTTCATCAGAAGTGTCAGCTAATTGCTGCGAGGTGTCATTTTATCAGGTGACTTTCGTAGGCGGGGCCAGCCCAGCAGACCTGTCAGATCCACCGAGCCAGCCCCACTTTCCGCCGTCTGATGGTCTCTGGAGAATGTGGTCCAAGGTGTGGGAAAGCATAAAGGCCCCCTCACCCGGGTTCATGGTATCTTTTCCCCGCTTCCTGATTTCTATGGCCTCCTTGATCCAGCGTTTGCGTCTGCTGCTCTCTGATCCAATAATTTTTGCGTTGTCCCAGTCCATGATGGGATTATTTCTTTTGCAGTGATCTGATATAGCTGATTTTAATGTTTCGTGTTCTGCCTTTTCTTTTTGTGATCTTGTGAGTCGACCTTGTGTTTCCTTCTCACATTCCTTCTGGTGTTCTTTTTTCCTTGTGGTGAATGATCTTCCGGTTTCTCCAATGTAGATTTTGTTGCAGGATCTGTATGATATTTAATATATTACATTGCATTTTTTTGTCTTGTTCTATTTTGACCTTGGGGTATACTAATAACTGTAATAATGGCCTCCTTGATCCAGCGATCAAGGAGGCCATAGAAATCAGGAAACGGGGAAAAGATACCATGAACCCGGATGAGGGGGCCTTTATGCTTTCCCACACCTGGGACCACATTCTCCAGAGACCATCGGATGGCGGAAAGCGGGGCTGGCTCGGTGGATCTGACAGGTCTGCTGGGCTGGCCCCGCCTACGAAAGTCAGCTGATAAAATGACACCTCGCAGCAAAACTTCTGATGAAGGCTGCAGTGGACAGTTGAAACATGTAAAGAAGGTAAAAACATCTCCTTTCTATTTTTGTCTTTAATAAGAACAAAAGGTAAATAATTCAAAGAAGACAAAATGAACCTACTTGAGCTATTATACAAATTTTCAGTTGTCAGGACGGTATACGAATGGGTCACCATCATCACAGACCAAGAAGACAGACAAGAGGAGGATAACCACATAAAACATGCACTCATACACTGCCAATATCCAGCATGGGTCATAAACAAAGAGAAACAGCAAGTCAAAAACAAAGAAAACAAACAGGAAACAAGACACAGAACAAAAGCCGAAATCAAAAACAAGGACACCATAGCTATACCATACATCTGAGGGATAACAGAACCAATTCAAAGAATCATGAAAAAATACCAAAAAAACACAGCAGTAAAACCACACAAAAAATTAAGACAGTTATTAGTACACCCCAAGGACAAAATAGAACAAGACAAAAACTGCGATGTAATATATGAAATATCATGCAGATCATGCAACAAAACCTACATTGGAGAAACCAGAGTTTATTCACCAAAGGAAAAAAGAATACAGAAGGAATGTGAGAAGGAAACACAAGATGGACTCACAAGATCACAAAAAAAAAGGCAGAACAAGAATCATTAAAATCAGCTATATCAGATCACTGCAAAAGAAATAATCCCATCATGGATGGGACAATGCAGAAATTATTGGATTGGAGAGCACAGAGGACAAACGCTGGATCAAGGAGGTCACAGAAATCAGGAAGCGGGGGGAAGATAGCATGAACCGGGATGAGGGGGGCCATTATGCTTTCCCACACCTGGGACTACATTCTCTCAGGAGGACCACTGGACGGCGAAAAGTGGGGCTTGGCTCGGTGGATCCTGACAGGTCTGCTGGGCTGGCCCCGCCTACGAAAGTCAGCTGACACAATGACACCTCGCAGCAATCAGCTGACACTTCTGACGAAGGCTGCAGTGAACAGTCGAAACATGTAAAGAAGGTAAAAACATCTCCTTTCTATTTTTGTCTTTAATAAGAACAAAAGGTAAATAATTAAAAGAAGACAAAATGAACCTACTTGAGCGAAAAAAAAAAAATCTGTATTGAAATCTTTGTTATCCTCGGTATGAGAAGATCCTGTGTTATTTTAAGAGTAAAGGGTTCGTGTGTTTTCTCCCATCTGTTGGCCCAGGGACTTTGGTAGGCCACCTGATACATCATGTTCACCCCTCAGGTGGCTTATTGATTTGGGTATACCCCTTGACCCACCGTGATCTCCAGTCCGGTGGCCCTGAGACTCTGGAAGACTACCTGACCCACCTTGCTTTTTGGTTCGGTGGCCCTGGGATTTTGGCAGGCCACCCAACCCATTTTTGTTTTTGGGTTTGGGGCTGTGGATTTTGGTTATGCCCCACAATCTGTGTTCCTTGTTTATAGCCACTGTGTGTGTGTGTGTGTGGGGGGGGGGGGGGCTTGGTTTTGCCCACCTGGCCCGGAATCCTATCCACCCCCCCGGGGGGGGGGGGGTCTCTTGGGTTTTTTTGTGTTTGGTGTTACCTTGGGTTGTCTGGAAGCCACCCCTTAAGAGGGGGGTACTGTCAGAGTGTCAGTTGGGGCCATGTCCTCACTTTGTGTTATTTCATATTTCTTGTCACAGGGACATGGTCTCCAAACTACATCCTCACATTAAGTTTATTTTCTGGGTTTCTATGTTTATTATTGTTTATTAGCTTGGTCCTGTTTGTCATCTTGATTTTTATATTTATGTGCTATCTTGTTTATATTTAATGTTTGTTTATTCTCACCTTAGTCTTGCTTGGTTTGTGTGTTGTTTAGTTTCTGATTAGTCACGGCCGTTTTGTGTTTCATTTGATTCGCGTTTGCCTTATTTTTAGGACTCAGCCGCTCAGTTGGGTGCTGCGTCATTAGTCATTCTGGAGTTTCACATACGCTTCTGTTGAGTCTGGTCTGTTCATCTGCCTTGCCTTATCCATGAGTTTTCTCTGTCAAGCCTGAGTTTAGCTTTTGTTTCAGCTTCCGAGTTGTATTTTTGTGTTTGTTTAATAAAATGTTTAATGCTCGCTACGCATCTGAGTCCAGTTTCTACCCCAAGGGGCGAACCATGACACAACAACCTCACTGTTGTCAACTCCACACGTCCCCATGCCTACAGCTACGAAACCTTGGAGTCATCTATGACAGCCACTTCACTTTTGAACCACACATCAATCATTTCACCAAAGCTTCCTTCTTCCACCTTAAAAACCTAGTCCAGCTGCTTCCCTCAATCACCTTCTCCACAGCAGTAACCCTCATACACGCATTTATTACATCAGACTCGACTACAGTAATAGCATTCTTTCATTCATGACTCATCATCCAAAGTCCTCCAGAAACTTCAATACATTCAGAACTCAGCACCACCCATCCTTAACCCAGTCCCACTCCCTCGACCACATCACCCCTGTCCTCCAAACCTGCAACTGGCTCCCAATCTCACAACACATACGTTCAAAGTCCTTGTCATCACCTTTGAAGTTCTCTATCTCCTGGCCCCTTCTATCTTACCGAGCAGTAGCACCGCACACCTTCCCTCCCTTCCCACTGCCTCCCTTCCCCTAATGCAAAGCTCCTCTCGTCCACCACATAGAACCAAGCATAGAACCTGGGGGGACAAAGCCTTTCCATTGCACCCCCCCCCCCCCCCGTCCCTCTGGAACTCTCTCCCCCAACACATCCGTGACTGCATAGACATAAACTCCTTCAAATCATTATTCAAAACCCACCATTCCACTATTTGTGGGGACGGCAGTGGCTCAGGAGGTAGAGCAGGTCGTCCAATAACCGATGGTTGTGGTTCGAATCTCGCTTTCCCCAGATATCCTGCCGTTGTGTCCCTGGCAAGACACTTTACCCACCTTGCCTCCTGTGTCCATAAGACAGGGTATGAATGTGTATAATGTTTGGTGGTGGCCGGAGAGCCGTTGGCGCGGATTGGCAGCCACGTTTCCGTCAGCCTGCCCCAGGGCAGCTGTAGCTACAGTAGTAGCTTGCCACTACTGTTGTCTGTCTGGAGTGAATGAATAATGTATCTACTTGTAAAGCGTCTTTGAGTGTCTATGATAAAGTGCTATATAAATCTGATGCATTATTATTTATTATTTATTTTATTCAGCCGTGCATTTAATCTTTCGTCTTTATTCTGTTTTTTTTTTCTATAATGTAAAGTGTCTTTGAGTGCCTTGTAGCACTATACAAATATTATTATTATTATTATTATTATTATTATTATTATTATTATTATTATTGTTGTTGTTGTTGTTGTTGTTGTTGTTTGAGCAAGATGAATGTGGTACCTTCAGGCATCTGGAAATTTGTACCCAAAGAATGAACCAGACTTGTGGAGGTCTAGTTTCTTGTAACCATTAATTTCTAACCGTAATTTACTGTCAAGTCTTGTCCACTCTGTCCAGTCTTTAAGGTGAGAATTGTGTAGCAATATTTAATTGAATATAGTGTGATGAGGTACAAGGATTATCTATGTTTTATTTGAACTGTGTGTGGATGGAGGTTTGATTCCTCACAAACACTCATAACTATGACACGAATACTCTCTTAAACATGGCACCAGTCCAATTTTGGACGATTTATTAATATTACCTCTCATATGGTATTCAATTGATCAGTCTCAAAATTCCATGAGTTCTTGATGGCAGTGACCCAGGAAGCTGACATGGCAAAATAAATCAAATACAATTTTCTCTGTTTACAAGTTATTAAATGAACCCATTCAGGTTATAATGGCATTGCATTCAAATTGATTTGTAAGCAGGTTCAAAAGAGAAACAGGTGTTAGAAATTCACATCAGCTGTTAATGAATCCCTGAACAGTCTATAGTTAAACCTTTGTGGGACGAAGAGAAACCAGATTTTGGATTTCAACTGTAATGCAATGGAAGGTTGAGATAACTAACAAAATTATACATAAAATTGAATGCAATTTTATGGGAAAAAATTGACATAAGCTGATTATCTGAAAAAGGGATTCTAAGTTACTCTATGAAATGAAAAACGCAGGTTTATTGAAAAGAAGATATTAATTTTCCTTCAGCATATAGCTTCTCTTACAGCTGGTGGACTAATTATACCATGAAATATTAGTTATGTTCAATTTTAATTTTAGTGTTGGACATCATGTTTATCCCAGCAGATA
Source organism: Pholidichthys leucotaenia (assembly GCA_020510985.1). Taxonomy (NCBI): domain Eukaryota; kingdom Metazoa; phylum Chordata; class Actinopteri; order Cichliformes; family Pholidichthyidae; genus Pholidichthys; species Pholidichthys leucotaenia. The sequence continues at coordinate 78,715,082 of CM035846.1, forward strand.
GAATATTAGGAGTCTCACTTACGAACACAGCCGTATCCACCGATTTCCAGCAGTGATCACAAAACACCAGTCAGGTGGCAAACTGGGGAAAGTGACTGCCAGGTCGTCCTTCCAATCACTTTCAGCTGGGAGAAGCTTAGACTCGGCTGGGGGCTCCCTGAGCATGTGGGAGCTGAGCAGGCAGCAGGACAAATGGGGCTCCAGGTACAGACGTTACGTCTTTGCGGCAATTGGTCCCAAAATTTAGGATGTCCACCGGCCACTGGAGAACCTTAGGCTGAAAGAAAATGGTAGTTAGGCTGTTACCCCCATGAAATCAGAGTGCTTTGGCGTGGTGGTCTAGCAGGAAACAGAAAAAGTCCCAAAAAAATCTCTATTAGTCCACTTTAACGGCAGGAAAAATCAATAGGAAAAATTTAATTCAGCAGAATGACACAAGCGGCTTCTGAGAAGAGAGGAAGAGAAGGATTTTGAGAGTCTGACTCTCATTTAGAGGTGAGCTCACAGAAAAGGGTGGTTTCTCTTCTCAGGGGCCAGAAAAAAACAGGAAAACTTAACAAAAGACTGAACTAAGACAAACTTAACACAGACAGAAACCCAGTCGAAACTTCTTCTCTTAATGGTTAGGGCATTTCGGTCTATTTAACTGAACCAAGTTTTTCAGGGTTAGTTGACTGACATGAAAGAAAACCAATTGTCTTCCATAGGAAGAGGACTGAGGGAACTTTAGTCCAATGAGGAAGAAGTTCTTTGTCTGTAGCCGACCAATAAAATGAAGAGAGGGTGTCATCTAATGGGTGCAGCCTGTGATTGGTTGCTACAAGTCAGATGACTCACAAATTTCCAAAGACATTCCTATATTTCTTGTGAAATTCATTTATATACTTGATATGATTCTAAACTACCGTTTCAGTGATTCATGACTAATATACTTGGAGCATGCATTAATACTGTGATTATATAATTAACATTTGGCAACAGTTGGACGAGGAGCCGATCGGAGTTCAAGTACAAGCGGTTGGTAGGAGACGGGGACCAGTGGAGGACTCACCGGGGCCCCAGCTGGATAAGAGCCAGAATTGGAGCCCAGTACAGCGGCGGGGGCTCAGCAGAGGATCTACTGAGGAAGACGGCGGTAGGTGGCGGGGCTCAGCGGAGGAACCTACCGGGACCACAGCTGGACAAGAGCAGGATCGAGCTCAACTACAGTGGCGGTGGGTGGCGGAACTCGTAGGTGGAGCGGCCGGTACCCCGGCTGGACAGGAGCTCATTGCAGCAGGACTAGCAGCGGAGGGAGCTAGCTGAGGCCCCAGCTGGATTCGAGGTCGTTTGGATCGGATACCGCGACACCAGCAGAGATTGTTTTACTATCCACAGGGTCAGTAAAAATGCACAAAGAAGGAGAAAATGGAAGAGATCAAAAAAATTCTCTTGAACTTCATGTCAGAAGAACTGACCAAAGTGGCTAGTCAGCAGGCTAAAATATTAGGGCTAATGGAAGAAGTCTGAGAATTAAAATTATCAATTAAGGAAAAAGACAAAAAATTGCAGACTTGGAGCGATGCATCGAGATCTTGAGCAATGTTCTCGTATGGATGATCTAATTATAGGTGAGACGAGACATTAAATATCAATCATATGCTCATGCTACAGCAGGAGTGAGAGGTGAGGAGGCTCCCCTGAGTGAATCAGTCTCCCTGGAAAACCAGGTGCTTCAATTCCTAGAAAGTAGAAATATAAAGGTTGAAGCAAATGCAATTTCAGCCTGTCATGCTTTATACAGAAAGGATAATAAAACAAAGAAATCAATTGTGATGCGTTTTGTGAACAGAAGGGTAAAGAATGACATACTGAGGCAGGCCAGAAACCTACGGGGAACAAAAGTTACCTAAATGAACATCTAACAAAAACTAATGCTGAAATAGCATGGCAAGCACGGATGCTGAAAAGACAAAATAAGATACAGGCAACATGGACAATAAAATTATAGAGTTTGGATCAAACTAAATGAACACCTGAGGAAGCAAAGAGAATAATAATCAGAGATCTGACTGACTTAAATAAATATAGATGAACACTGATTAAGAAAATTAAGAGACTATGATAATCCATATCCAAAGACACGGCAAGAATAATTCTTTTGACATATCATGTCAATGTACATTTAAAAAAAAAAAACTGAACTAAACAAAACAAACAAAAAAACTTATGACTGACTTGAGTAGACATCAATTATCCCCAGTTGGAGGAAGTCATTTGACACAGAGTGAGGAATTCAAACTCTGAAAATATGCCATTATGCTGAGCATAAACTACAAGAGATGGAGAATGATATTGACCCTGATAACCACTTTTTTAATAATATTCAAAATCATTGTGAATATTACACTGAAAAGCAATTCAAAAATCAAGTGCAACTAGATGGTAAACTATCAATAATACACTTCAACAGCAGAAGTCTTAACAAAAACTTTCCACAGATTCAGGACTATTTAAAACAGCTAGACAGAAACTTGGCTTAATGAAGAGCAGGCTCCTCTGATGGCAATAGAGGGATATCAGATGTTTCATATTAACAGATCTCAAAAAAAAGGTGGTGGTGTTGCACTGTAAATTGATGACCTGTATAGGTGTAAGCTTGTAAATGAATGTCCTTTGCACTACCAGGGATTTTGGAATGTGTTACTGTTGAGATTGACCAAGATAAAAGAAAAAATCAAATTATAAGTTGTATATATAGAATGCCGGGAACTTGCATTGAGACATTCAGAGATAAATTAGTCGAGCTGTACAATAATATTACTAGTAAGAAAATGGTAGTATTTTGTGGAGATTTCAATATTGATTTACTAAATCCATATCAACAAAATGTAATTACAGAGTTCATTATTTCTATGTACAGCATGAGTCTATATCCCACAATAACACATCCCAGTAGAATCACAGTTCACACTGCTACACTTATTGACAACCTGTTTGTTAATATTACTGATAAGAAAATAGAGAGTGGATTATTGATAAATGATATAAGTGACCATTTGCCAACCTTTGCACTTATGCATGGCCACACAGGGGCCAATACAGAAAAAAATCTAAAATCTTTCAGATACAAATAACAAAATGCAATCAGTTCGTTTAAAAAAGACTTGCTGAAGCAAGACTGGACAAAAGTCTATGTATCAGATGTAAATGAAGCCTATGACACATTTATAAACATTGTAACCACTCTTTATGAAAAAAAAAATTGTCCATTAGTAAAGAAAAAGCTTAAACATAAATTTGTCGATAAGCCATGGTTAACCAAAAGATTACAAAAGGCGTGTAAAAAGAAAAATTTATTATATAAAGCTTTCCTAAAGAAAAGGACAAAAGAAGCAGAGCAGCGGTATAAAACATACAAAAATAAGATAACATATATAATAAGATGTAGTAAAAGAGACCATTACAGTAAAGAACTGGAAAAAAACAGAGACAATATTAAAAATAAAATAAAAATACATTCCCCCTCATGGATCGTCACCTTATCGTGGTGGTGGTGGTGTGGTGGGGGGGGGGGGGCGCAATTTGCCTCTGATAGGGTCACCCAAGACAAACTGGTCCTGGATGAAGCGCCAGACTTAGACCGATCCAACAGACTCTCATGATAAATTCTATATCAAGGATTCAGTGTACCCCGCCTGTATGGGGTTACCGGGGCCCCCCCCTGGAGCCAGGCTGGGGGCGGGCTCGATGGCTAGCATCTGGTGGCCGGGTTTCTACCCATGGGACCCGGCCGGGCTCAGCCCGAAGGAGTTACATGGGTCCGCCCTCCAGGGGGCTCACCACCTGCAGGAGGGATCATGGGGGTCCGGTGATATGTGGATTAGGTGGCAGTCAAAGGCGGAGACCTTGGCAGACTGATCCCAAGCTTTCTAAACTGGCTTTTGGTATGTGGAATGTCACCTCTCTGGTGGGGAAGGAGCCTGAGCTGGTGTACGAGGTTGAGAGATACCGGCTAGATATAGTCGGCCTCACCTCAACACACAGCTCTGGTTCCGGAACCAGTCCTCCTGGAGAGGGGCTGGAGCTTGCCTTTTCTGGAGTTGCCCCGGGCGTGAGGCGACGAGCAGGGGTGGGTATTCTTGTATCCCCCCACCTTGCTGCCTCTATATTGGAGGTTTCCCCGGTGGACGAAAGGGTTGCTTCCCTGCGCCTACGGGTTGGGAAACGGGTCCTGACCATCATTTGTGCCTATGCACCAAATGATGTTTCAGAGTACCCACCCTTTTTGGAGTCTGTGACAGGGGTGCTGGAGGGAGCTCCTCTTGGAGACTCCATTGTCCTACTGGGGGACTTCAATGCACATGTGGGCAACGGCAGTGAAACCTGGAGGGGGGTGATTGGGAGGAACGGCCTGCCCGATCTGAACCCGAGTGGTGTTCAGTTATTGGACTTCTGTGCTAACCACAGTTTGTCCGTAATGAACACCATGTTCAAGCATAAGGGTGTCCATATGTGCACCTGGCACCAGCACACCCTAGGTCGCAGGTCGATGATCGACTTTGTTATAGTGTCATCAGACCTGCGACCGTATGTCTTGGACACCCGGGTAAAGAGAGGTGCAGAGCTGTCAACTGATCACCACCTGGTGGTGAGTTGGATCCGATGGCAGGGGAGGAAGCCATTCAGACCTGGTAGACCCAAACGTATAGTGAGGGTGTGCTGGGAATGTCTGGCTGAGGCCCCTGTCTAGGAGGTCTTCAACTCCCACCTCCGGAAGAACTTCAACCACATTCCGAGGGAGTCTGGAGACATGGAGTCTGAATGGGCCATGATCTCCACCTCTTTTGTTGAAGCGGTAGCCCAGAGCTGCGGCTGCAAGGTGGTCGGTGCATCTCATGGTGGCAGCCCCCGAACCAAGTGGTGGACACCAGTGATGAGGGGGACCATTAAGCTGAAGAAGGAGTCCTATCAAGCTTTGTTGGCTTGTGGGACTCCCGAAGCAGCTGAGGTGTACCGGCAGGCCAAGCGGAGTGCAGCTCGGGTAGTTGCTGAAGAAAAAACCCGGGTATGGGAGGAGTTCAGTGAGGCCATGGAACAAGACTTGGCTGCACGGTGGCGCAGTGGTTTAGCACTGTGGCAGCACAGTTTACCCTCGGCCGGGGGATCGCAGGGATCATGAGATCGTGGGTTCGATCCCAGCCCCCGACCAACAGTGAGCTGTGTGGAGTTTGCATGTTCTCCCCGTGTTGCGCGGGTTTACTCCGGGATTTCTCCGGTTTCCTCCCGCATACCAAAAACATGTAGGTTTAGGGCGCTTGCGCATGCAGCGACCGGCAGCCGGTGGCTTGTCACCAGACTGCAAACCAAATCTACCTACGGGTACAAATAAGTAACAAAAAAAAAAAAAAAAAAAAAGACTTTCGGTCGGCCTCGAAGAGATTCTGGCAAACTGTCCGGCGGCTCAGGAGGGGAAAGCAGCTCCCTGTCCACACTGTGTATGGTGCGGATGGGACACTGTTAACTTCGACTGGGGATATCGTCGGGCGGTGGAAGGAATACTTCGAGGATCTCCTCAATCCCACTGATACGCCTTCCACAGAGGAAGCAGGGTTTGGGGACAAGGGGGATGAATCGTCTACCACAGGGACTGAGATTGCCAAGGTGGTTAAAAATCTCCTTGGTGGCCAGGCCCCGGGGGTGGATGAGATTCGCCCTGAGTACCTCAAGGCCCTGGATGTTGTTGGGCTGTCATGGTTGACACGCCTCTGCAACATTGCGTGGAGGCCGGGGGCAGTGCCTTTGGCATGGCAAACCGGGGTGGTGGTTCCTCTCTTCAAAAAAGGGGACCGGAGGGTGTGCTTCAACTTTAGAGGGATCACACTCCTCAGCCTCCATGGGAAGGTCTATGCCAAGGTACTGGAGAGGAGAGTCCGGCCGTTGGTCGAACCTCGGATTCAGGAGGAGCAATGTGGTTTTTGTCCTGGCCGTGGCACATCGGACAAGCTCTTTACCCTCTCGAGAATTCTTGAGGGTTCATGGGAGTTTGCCCAACCAGTGTTCATGTGTTTTGTGGACTTGGAGAAGACATTTGACCACGTCCCTCGTGTTGTTTTGTGGGGGGTGCTTCGGGAGTATGGGGTATCGGGCTTGTTGTTACGAGCTATTCGGTCTCTGTACGACCGTTGTGAGAGTTTGGTTCGTATTGCAAACACTCGGTCGGAGTCATTCCCAGTGAGAGTTGGACTCCGCCAGGGCTGCCCTTTGGCACCGATCCTGTTCATAATTTTTATGGATAGGATTTCTAGGCGCAGCCAGGGAATGGAGGGTGTCATGCTTAGTGACCACAGGATCTCATCTCTGTTGTTTGCAGATGATGTTGTACTGTTGGCTTCATCCAGCAATGACCTACAGCTCTTGCTGGGACGGTTTGCCGCTGAGTGTGAAGCGGCTGAGATAAGAATCAGCACCTCCAAGTCCGAGTCCATGGTCCTCAGCCGGAAAAAAGGTGGATTGTCCTCTCCGGGTTGGAGACAGGCTCTGCCCCAAGTGGAGGAGTTTAAGTATCTTGGGGTCTTGTTCACAAATGAGGGGAAAATGGAGCGAGAGATTGACAGATGGATTGGAGCAGCATCTGCAGTGATGCGGACGTTGTACCGGTCTGTTGTGGTGAAGAGGGAGCTTAGTTCTAAGGCAAAGCTGTCGATTTACCAGTCAATCTACGTTCCTACTCTCACCTATGGTCACGAGCTTTGGGTAATGACCGAAAGAACAAATTCACAGATACAAGCGGCTGAAATGAGCTTTCTCCGTAGGATTGCTGGACTCACCCTCAGAGATAGGGTGAGGAGCTCAGTCATCCAGGAGAGGCTCAGAGTAGAACCGCTGCTCCTCTACATTGAAAGGAGTCAGTTGAGGTGGTATGGGCATCTGATTAGGATGCCTCCTGGACGCCTCCCACTTGAGGTGTTTCAGGAACTTCCAACTGGGAGGAGACCCCGGGGCAGACCCAGGACTCGGTGGAGAGACTATGTCTGCCAGCTGGTCTGGGAATGCCTTGGTATCCTCTCTGAACAGCTAGAGCAGGTGGCTGGGGAGAAGGAAGTCTGGGCTTCTCTGCTTGAACTTCTGCCTCCGCGACCCGGACCTCCGGAAAAGCGGTAGAAGATGGATGGATGGATGGATGGATGGACAACACTTAACAATATTCTTGGAAATAAAAACAGAAATACAAGCTACCCAACCAATTTTTCAAAAAAATAATAAAACGACTCAGAGTGTGAATGCAGCTTCACCTGCAAATGAATTTAATAACTTTTTTGTTAACATTGGTCCTAATTTGGCTCGAGAAATACCCATTACGGCACCCACAGGTGATACAATAAGCAAAAACACTGCTATAAAAGATTCAATTTTCATAAAGAACACAGACGAGAGAGAGGTCATTGAAATTGTTAAATCCTTTAAAAGTAAAACATCTATGGACAGTGATGGTATTGACATGCTCTTAGTCAAAACTATTATTGAATGCTTAGTGAAACCACTGACGTATATCTGTAACCTGTCTCTCCAAACAGGTATATTTCCCAATGCAATGAAAATAGCTAAAGTAATTCTGATATACAAGACGGGTGACAGAGGGGAATTCTCAAACTACAGACCAATTTCACTATTGCCGCAATTTTCCAAGATACTTGAAAAAAATATTCTGACATAATGTCTGGCTCAGGAAACACACACGCAGGCTCAGGGAAGATTTAACAGCTTTATTCAACAACCAGGTATGTGTGGATGCGTGTTTGAGATGTGTGAATGGCATGAGGGTGAACGCTGAGAATCGGGAACAGAGCAGTACGCCGTGCAGCCAGGCAACCCTGCAGGTGAATGGTTGCTGGCGTTGGCCAGGAGTCTTGCCTGGGAGACAGCGTCCTGCTGCGCACACGAGGTGACGTCGAGAAGAGGGATGAGGAGTTGGCGATGACGGGAGAATCCGCCGCCAAGGAATCTACCTGTGCACAGGGGAGAATACTGCAGAGCAGGTGAGGAAATAATGAGGCTTACTTGTCGTAGCGTAGATCAGCAGGAAGGGAAGGAACGATCCTGCTGGAGGTTGAGCTCGGAGTAGAACAGACGGCTCCAGACCGATGCTCTCTGGGCTGAGTGGGCTAAATAGCCCGTGATTGACGAGGCGCAGGTGTACGCGCAGCTGAGGTGGATGACGAGGAGTGGCGAGTTGTGACAGTACCCCCCCCCCCCCCCCCCCAGCAGCGCCTCCTGGCGCTGGTTTGTCCGGGTGCACCCGATGGAACTCCGTGATGAGATTCCGATCCAGCACAAACGAAGAGCACACCCAGGACCTCCACTCTGGGCCAAATCCCTCCCAATCCACCAAGTACTGCAGCCCACGACATCGACGCCGGGAGTCCAGGATGGAAGTGACTCACCATGCCGGGTGGCCGTCGATCATCATGGGCGCGGGCGGTGCCCTAGGGGGAGGACAGAGTGGGTCAGAGATCACAGGCTTGATCTTAGAAACGTGGAAGGTGGGACACACACGGAGGGAGGGGGGAGGGCCAAACGCACAGCCACCAGGTTGATGATCTGGGTGATAGTGAAGGGTCCAATAAAGCGTGGGGCCAGCTTCCTTTTCTCAGCCTTGAGGTTGATGTCCTGAGACGATAACCAAACTCGTTGGCCCACCTGGTAATTGGGAGCTGGTCTCCTGTGGCGATTAGCTGTTGAGCTATTGTGTGCCGTCGTGCGCAAAAGCGCCTCGCGCACCCTGGTCCACAAATTCTGGCAGTGCCTCAGATGCGCCTGGATGGAGGGGATGGTAAACTCTTTCTCCTGCTCGGGGAACAATGGGGGGTCATAGCCCAACGATGCTTTAAAGGGAGACATCCCAGTGGCTGATGACCGTGCCATGTTATGGGCATACTCCACCCAGGGCAAATATGACCTCCAGGAGGATGGGTTGGAGGAGGTGATGCAGCGCAGAGCGGCTTCCAGTTCTTGATTGGCGCGCTCACACTGCCCATTGGATTGGGGGTGATGACCAGAGGAGAGGCTCACCTTGGCACCCAGGGCATTGCAAAAGCTCCTCCATACCTCAGACACAAACTGGGGCCCCCGATCAGAAACGACGTCCACGGGGATTCCGTTCAGCCTGACCACGTGTTGGACTAAAAGGTCGGCCATCTCTCGTGCCGAGGGAAGACCCCGAAGCAGCTCAAAGTGAGCAGCCTTGGAGAACCGATCCACAATTGTCAGCACTGTGTTGTAGGTGTTGGAGACAGGGAGGCCAGTAATGATGTCTAGGGCAATATGCGACCAGGGCCTGCCCGGGACCGGCAGGGGCTGGAGTAGACCCGTGGGGGAAGAGTTGGATGATTTACCAGTAGCACACTCGGGGCACACCCGGACGTAGTTGGCGACGTCCTTCTGGAGACCAGGCCACCAAAAGGACCGCTGAAGAAGATCCACCAACTAGGAAACGCCAGGATGACAGGCGAATTTGGACATGTTAGCCCAGTGAATGACCTCCGCCCGAACAGCCGATGGAACGAAGAGCCTATCCTCCAGTCCGCCACCAGGATCCGGTTCGGTCTCCTGTGCCCTCCAGATCCTGTCCCTGATGGAGCATGAAACTGCCCCCACGACGCACGAACTGGGAAGGATGGTGTGATCCTGTTCCTCCGGGGCCTCAGGGGAGAACTGTCTGGACAGGGTGTCGGGCAACCCATTCTTTGAGCCTGGACGGTAGGTGATGTTAAAGTGGAACCGAGCAAAAAACAGAGACCAGCGCACCTGGCGGGCATTCAGTCGTCTGGCTGACCTCAGATACTCCAAGTTCTTGTGGTCCGTCCAGACCACAAAAGGCTGGGCTGCCCCCTCCAGCCAGTGACGCCACTCCTGCAGGGCGAGCTTGATGGCCAGAAGCTCCCTGTCACCGACGTCATAATTCCGTTCAGCGGGCGACAGGCGCCGAGAGAAGAAGGCACAGGGTTGCTTGACTCCATCTACTGGCGAATGCTGGGAAAGCACCGCCCCCACCCCCGTATCAGACGCGTCCACTTCTACCAAGCACTGCAGCGCAGGGTCAACCTGGGTCAGGACCCGGGAGGAGGAGAACTCCGTCTTCAGGGTGTCGAATGCTGCCGCGGCCTCCTCAGGCCACCGGAAGGGGACCTTGGGAGAGGTGAGGCGGGTCAGGGGGGTGACAATTGCGCCGAAATTGGGAACAAAGCGGTGGTAGAAGTTGGCAAAACCGACGAATTGCTGCACCTGTTTCCTGGAGGTAGGCGTGGGCCACTCGACCACCGCCTTCACCTTGGCGGGGTCGGGGAGAACCTGGTTATGGGAGATGACAAAGCCCAGGAAAGAGGTGGTCTTGGCATAGAATTCACACTTCTCCGCTTTGACGTAAAGCCTGTTCTCCAACAGGCACTGCAGGACCCGCCTCACGTGGACCTGGTGCTCCTCCCATGACCTGGAGAAGATGAGGATGTCGTCCAGGTAAATGAAGACGAAGAGCCCCAGGAAGTCTCGCAGGACGTCATTAATAAGCTGCTGGAAGACGGCAGGGGCGTTGGTGAGCCCAAACGGCATTACCAGATATTCGAAATGGCCGCTGGGCGTCCGAAAGGCCGTCTTCCATTCATCGCCCTCTCGGATCCGGACGAGATGATAGGCGCTGCGGAGGTCCAATTTAGTGAACCAGGTGGCCCCCTGGAGGGAGTGGAAAGCGGTGTCCATGAGAGGCAGGGTATTCTTGTCCTTTTCGGTGATGTCGTTAAGGCCCCTGAAGTTGATGCACGGACACAGGGAACCATCCTTCTTAGCCACGAAGAAGAACCCAGCACCGGGGATGAGGATGGATGAATAATCCCGGCGCTGAGCGACTCCTTAATGTAACTGTCCATGTGCAGTCGTAGGGCCGATGAGGAGGAAGAGACATTGCCTTGGACTTGCTGAACACTTGGCCCAGGTCATGGAACTCCGGGGGAACCAAGGTGAGGTCTGGAGGGGCGGAGACCGGGGCTGGTGGAGATAAGGTAGGGGCACATGCTGCAGACTGGAGGCAGGTGCTCATACAGAAGGTGCTCCAAGCAGTAACACTCCCAGTACGCCAGTCGAGGACGAGGTTATGTAATGGCAGCCAGGGGTAGCCCAGGATGACGGGGGATGTAGAGGAGGCCAAGACGTAAAAGCTGAGGTCCTCTCAGTGATTCCCAGACACGATGACAGGGGTAGGCCTGGTGCGGTGCATCACAACTCCCAAAGGGGAACGAGATAGGGCGATCAGTTTGAGGGGAGCAGACAATGGGAGACAGGTTATGCCCAAACGGGTTGCCAGGCTCTTAGAAATGAAATTCTGCTCTGCCCCCAAGTCCACCAGTGCATGAGTGAGAAGCTCTGTGGGGATTGTGGCTGAATCGGATGGGCAGAGAACAATGAGTGAGGGGATTAGGCCAGTTAGTGTCCACGAGGCCCCCTACAGTGACTCGCGGACCCCCCCGTTTGGCTTCGTCGGGCATTGCTCCACGATATGCTGGTCGTCTCCGCAATATATGCAGAGACCCAGCTCCCGGCGGCGCTGTTTCTCCGCTAGAGGGAGCCTAGTTCGCCCGACCTCCATTGACTCTGACTCGTTGGCGGACCTCGGAGCAGGTAACGCCGAGGGCGAGACTGAGGAGCGTGAGCAGGAACTCCGCGCGAGCGGCCAATTGACTTCTGCTTGGCGGCACGCTCCCACAGCCTGTTGTCCAGGCTAATGGTCAGGGAAATTAGCTCCGATAGTCGCTCTGGGAGGTCCCAGCTGGCCAACTCATCCCGCAGACCAGAGCTGAGGCTGCGGAGAAAGATGCTGCAGAGTGACACCTCACCCCAGCCTACCTCCTCCGCTGCCACCTGGAAGTCGACAGCGTAATCCGCCGCCGATCGGTTTCCCTGTTGGAGGCCAAGGAGCTGATTGTCGAGGATGCTATCGCGCCGAGAGTGGTCAAAAACCTCGAGGAAGCTCTGCACGAACTGGTCATAGGAGAGGTTTGCATAGCTGGGCTTCGCCATGACGGAGTAAGCCCAAGCTAATGCTCTCCCCTCCAAGAGATTAGCCATATAACCAATCCGGCTGTGGTCAGAGGGAAAATCCCCGGGAACGCGCAGGAACACCGACTCACACTGTAAAATGAACCCCCGTGCATCGCCGAGTTTCCCGTTGAAGCGAGCGGGAGTCGGTATGGGCGTGAGCCGGGTTGGCGTTCCCGAGCTAGGCTGGCCAGCCACGGAGGTAGCCGAAGCAGATCCTCCATGAGCCGGGGGGAATGCCTGCTGGGGGTCCACACGGTCTAACCGGTGAGTGATGTTAGTTAACTGGTTTAATATTACCTGTTGTTGGTGAGCTATTAGATCCACCCGAGCCTCGAGGGTGGTAAGACGGCGTGCGAGCCCGCTGTCCGCTGAGCCGTTCTGCTGGAGCCGTACTGACATAATGTCTGGCTCAGGAAACACGCACGCAGACTCAGGGAAGATTTAACAGCTTTATTCAACAACCAGGTATGTGTGGATGCGTGTTTGAGATGTGTGAATGGCGTGAGGGTGAACGCTGAGAACTGGGAACAGAGCAGTATGCCGTGCAGCCAGGCAACCCTGCAGATGAATGGTGGCTGGCGTTGGCCAGGAGTCTTGCCTGGGAGACAGCGTCCTGCTGCGCACATGAGGTGACGTCAAGAAGAGGGAGGAGGAGTTGGCGATGACGGGAGAATCCACCGCCAAGGAATCCACCTGTGCACAGGGGAGAATACTGCAGAGCAGGTGAGGAAATAATGAGGCTTACTTGTCGTAGCGTAGATCAGCAAGAAGGGAAGGAACGATCCTGCTGGAGGTTGAGCTCGGAGTAGAATAGACGGCTCCAGACTGATGCTCTGGGCTGAGTGGGCTAAATAGCCCGTGATTGACAAGGCACAGGTGTGCGCGCAGCTGAGGTGGATGACGAGGAGCGGCGAGTTGTGACATATTCTATGAGAGAATTGACAACTTCTTACTGAAGAATAATTTATTGTGTGAGCAGCAATATGGGTTCAGACACAAGAGGACAACTGCATTTGCTCTAATAGAATTTATAGAAAAAATATCAACTGCCGTTGAAAATAGAGAGTATTCAGTTGGGGTGTTCCTGGAGCTTAAAAAAGCATTTGATACAGTGGATCATAATTTATTATTAAAGAAACTACAAAATTGTTGTATTAGGGGGGTAGCACTGTCCTGGTTATGTAGTTACTTAAAGAATAGATATCAGCATGTATGTGTTGGTAACAAAAACTCAGTTACTGAAGGTTACTTGTGGAGTCCCACAGGGTTCAGTATTGGGACAATTTTTATTCAATATGTATATAAATGATATATGTAAAGTTTCGGAAAAAATGGATTTAATATTGTTTGCTGATGACGCTAATTTATTATGCAGTGGAAGCAATTTGGAACAACTTTTGGATACACTCGGAAAGGAATTAGGAAAGCTTAAACTGTGGTTTGATTCAAACAAATTAACGCTCAATTTAAGTAAGACAAAATTTATAGTTTTTAACAACCATCACAACAACTTAGTATCTAAACTCAGTGTAAATGGTGTAGAGATTGAAATGGTATCTGAAACTAAATTTCTTGGAGTAATAATTGATAATAAACTGTGTTGGAAGTCACATATTAATTATATTAAAGGTAAAATATCCAAATCAATTGCAATACTACACAGAGTGAAATATTTGCTGAATCAACCCACACTATATACCTTGTATCATTCATTAATACTCCCATACATGACATATTGTACTGAATTATGGGGAAATACATATAAAACAAACATACTGTATATCCAGTCTTTATGCTTCAGAAGAGAGCTAATAGAATAATAAACAAAGCTGCTTAAAGGGAACCAACAAACCCACTTTTTCTTAAATTAAAAGCTCTAAAGTTGAAAGATCTGGTTGACTTAAAAACTGCAGTAATAATGTTTAAAGTGAAGAATCTATCACTGCCCGCAAATATCCAAAAGTTGTTCCAAATAAGGGAGAAACAATATAATTTCAGAGGAACATGCATATTTCAAAAACCTTCAGTGAGAGCTACCACCAAGCAACACTGTGTTTCAGTGCAAGGAGTCAGATTTTGGAACGATTTTGGACCTGAATTAAAATCATGTGCAACGCTTGGACAATTTAAACAAAAACTAAAGGAAGAAATGCTCCAAACATATATACAAGATGACATGTAAAATCACATAAGGATTGTCATATCCAGTCTGTGTTGTGTTGTTTCTTAGTTTTTTTGTCACATTTTGTCTTAGCTATGTTCTGAATTGTAATCGCTCTTGTTTTGTTTTTCTTTTGAATTCTTGGATGGAATATGGGTGGGCAATATAAGCTGCGGCTTCAGCCATCACCCATTTCGGATAACTTATGTTGAACTGTATAATCAGAGGAGTTATTGTCTAATTTGACCTTGTTGGATTTTCTTTCCCCCTTTGTTATATTATTCTGTTTCTTTTTTAATCTCTACTTTTAATCTATCCGAAATAAAGATCCATTCATTCATTCATTCATTCATTCATTCAACATTTATGAGGATAAAATTTCTGTAAAAACATTTCGAAGACATGCAGTCACATTTAAATCAAGGATTAATGAATAACTGCAAACCATTATTGTCCATCACAGAAGAGATCTTCTTCACAATGTCCTTAGAATTCCTGAGGAATGTAAACTTAAATCACCCTTTATTGTCATTCCACCATACAACCAATCATGTAGAGTAGAACGAAATTGTGTTTTTCTTATCTACAGTGTTAATCACACACACCTCATATGTAGAATCAGAGGGCCGCTGCCATGCAAGGTGGAACCACAGATTTCCCTCCTCTATTCCATTATTACTGAGCACCAAGCTGGACGGCAGGAAGTTCCGCTTTTATATGGTCTTCGGCATGACCCGGCCGGGATTAGAACTCCTGCCTCCCGGGTGTGGAGCGGATGCTCTTGAAAAGGTGTTTAATGTTCAGTCAGAAATAAAGTTCCAGATTGGTGAATAATCCACGTCCCTTAAATAAACAGAAGTAAGAAAAACATGTTCCATAGATGTCCACCAAGAGGTACTGTTGAGCTGTGGATGGAGTTTTAGGGACTTGTGGAATGCACTGTTAGACAGTTCAGAGTTTTATGGATGTTCTGGAAAGGCTCCGAGAGTTTATTAGCATAACCTGACGGGTTGAGGAGTAAACTTTGAGAATTTTATGACTTTAAAGAGGGCCGGTTCCTGGTACAAATGGATGCTATCAGCATGAACTGTCTAATTGGACTGGAACTCGAGAGGTTTTTTGGTGCGCTTAATCCTTTAAAAACAGTCCTTATCGGGTGCTTCTCCATTGGATGTGTTTTTACTGGAGGTCCTTAGAGGAAGGAAAACAGCAATTCTTGACCAGTCATTGAGTTTCTTTAAGATGAAGAGTGATTTCTAGAATTACCCTGAGGAGAAGCGGATGCTACAATTGTGATACTGTGTTGAACACCTTAATTTCCACAGTGAGACACTGTTTGAAAAGAAATCACTCTGTGATCCAGTAGCCTAATGTTTAAAAAAAAAAAAAAAACCTTTATTTAGTTTACAGTTATACCCTTTACATCTGCATGCTATTTCACATCTCATTAAAAGAAATAGGTAAGATAGAGTTGGATTTATTAATTTGATTACCAAACCACAATGCCTTTGAAGTAATGGACTTTTTATTTCATCTGAAAATGCCAAGAAACAGCGAGCAAAATGTACCGAAGCCAAATCACTAGTATGCTTACTACCCACCTCCATAGTATCCTGTTCATTGTGTTGTTGACATTAGGGTTGTAACAATAACAAACTTTGATGGACGATAAATTTTCCCCAAAATTATTGGTATACAGTAAACAATATTATAATTGACATTATGAAGACTTTTTTTATGCCAATGACATTGTGATATAATAACAATGTTTTCAGAGCTTTGACGTTTTGTTTATAAGCAATATTAAACACTGGAATAGAGATGTTGATTTTTTTTTAAATGTATTCAATAAATTAAACATAAATAAAATAAACCAAAACAATAAATTAAGTTGCTTTTGCCACCACTGTTTATATGTTTCCACAGGCGACGGAGACACATAACTTTATGTCTTTGGAAAGCGTCATTTGCTTGTTTACAATATCCACATCTCAAAGACTGCACAGTATAGAACTACATAGTTAACATTTCAACTTGATGGACCTTAGTGTCTATTTTGATTTTTTTTCCCCATAGTGCTCTCTAACACAGCCAGTAATGATGATAAGAACAGTTGCACCAATCATGTGAGAGTAGTGTAAACATGGGTGTTGCATGTGTAACTGAGTCAGAGTTGAAGCCAACCTCTGCAATTGGGCAAAAACTGAGATCTTCACTGCATGAAGCAATCACACTGTTAAAAAAGAGCAGACTTTTTGGCTCAGTCAGGACAAACTAAATTGTGAGGGGACACCTCAGCTCATTGCTTCACAATCAGCCTGTGGCATTGCTGAAGTGTTATGAAGGCCCAGGTTGCTTTGATAGTGGTCTTGAGCTCATCTGCATTGTTGGATCTGGTGTCTCTCTTCTTCCTCTTGAGAATATTTCATAGATTCTCTATAGCAGGGATGGGCAACTGGCGGCCCACGGGCCGCATGCGGCCTCCAACATCATCCACTGCGGCCTGCCAGTCAGTTACAAAAAATCAATTATTTACTAATATCCCATTGGAACATATTGGAACTGCATTCTTAAATGCAGTTATAGAGTCTGCCAACAGAGGGAGCTCGAATTTAAACTTAGGCGCCACTCTATGCGAGGAGCAAGAGTGAGGGAGTCATGGATACTGTAGAGCAGGGCTATTCAAGTAGAAAATAATTTGGGCTACAATTTGAAATCAAGACATGTAACTTGGCCGCACATGTAGCGATCTGTTGAATATGACAAATTTCAAACCAACATAGATCACTATGACAAAAAAATATGCACTTTTTATGCATTGTCTTGGTTTTAAATGTGCGCTTGGCACATGACAAAAGCAGATCAAAAGTGCATAAAAACACAGCAACAGTGCTGCGGTTGAGCAGAACTTGAAGTAGTAGAAATGCTTTTCCTCTTGAACAACAATTACATAAATAGAATGGGGAAACAATAAAGCCGCGGCCGCAAGGTGGTTGGTGCATCTCGTGGTGGCAACACTCAAACCAAGTGGTGGACACCAGTGATGAGGGGGGCCATTAAGCTGAAGAAGGAGTCCTATCAAGCTTGGTTGGCTTGTGGGACTCCCGAAGCAGCTGAGGTGTACCGGCAGGCCAAGTGGAGTGCAGCTCGGGTAGTTGCTGAAGCAAAAACCCGGGTATGGGAGGGGTTCAGTGAGGCCATGGAACAAGACTTTCGGTTGGCCTCGAAGAGATTCTGGCAAACTGTCCGGTGGCTCAGGAGGGGAAAGCAGCTCCCTGTCCACACTGTGTATGGTGCGGATGGGACACTGTTGACTTTGACTGGGGATATCATCGGGAGGTGGAAGGAATACTTCGAGGATCTCCTCAATCCCACTGATACGCCTTCCACAGAGAAAGCAGGGTTTGGGGACAAGGGGGATGACTCGCCTATCACAGGGGCTGAGGTCGCAAAGGTGGTTAAAAATCTCCTTGGTGGCCAGGCCCCGGGGGTGGACGAGATTCGCCCTGAGTACCTCAAGGCCCTGGATGTTGTTGGGCTGTCATGGTTGACACGCCTCTGCAACATTGCGTGGAGGTCGGGGGCAGTGCCTTTGACATGGCAAACCGGGGTGGTGGTTCCTCTTTTCAAAAAAGGGGACCGGAGGGTGTGCTCCAACTTTAGAGGGATCACACTCCTCAGCCTCCCTGGGAAGGTCTATGCCAAGGTACTGGAGAGGAGAGTCCGGCCGTTGGTCGAACCTCGGATTCAGGAGGAGCAATGTGGTTTTCGTCCTGGCCGTGGCACATCAGACCAGCTCTTTACCCTCTCGAGAATTCTTGAGGGTCTGTGGGAGTTTGCCCAACCAGTTTACATGTGTTTTGTGGACTTGGAGAAGGCACTTGACCATGTCCCTCGTTGTTTTTTTGTGGGGGGTGCTTTGGGAGTATGGGGTATCAGGCTTGTTGTTACGAGCTATTCGGTCTCTGTACGACCGTTGTGAGAGTTTGGTTCATATTGACAATACTCGATCGGAGTCATTCTCAGTGAGAGTTGGACTCTGCCAGGGCTGCCCTTTGTCACCGATCCTGTTCATAATTTTTATGGACAGGATTTCTAGGCGCAGCCAGGGAATGGAGGGCATCATGCTTGGTGACCACAGGATCTCATCTCTGTTGTTTGCAGATGATGTTGTCCTGTTGGCTACATCCAGCAATGACCTACAGCTCTTGCTGGGACGGTTTGCCGCTGAGTGTGAAGCGGCTGGGATGAGAATCAGCACCTCCAAGTCCGAGTCCATGGTCCTCAGCCAGAAAAAGGTGGATTGTCCTCTCTGGGTTGGGGACAGGCTCCTGCCCCAAGTGGAGGAGTTTAAGTATCTTGGGGTCTTGTTCACGAGTGAGGGGAAAATGGAGCGAGAGATTGACAGACGGATTGGAGCAGCATCTGCAGTGATGCGGTCGTTGTACCAGTCTGTTGTGGTGAAGAGGGAGCTTAGTTCTAAGGCAAAGCTGTCGATTTACCAGTCAGTCTGCGTTCCTACTCTCACCTATGGTCACGAGCTTTGGGTAATGACCGAAAGAACAAGATCGCAGATATAAGCGGCTGAAATGAGCTTTCTCCGCAGGATTGCTGGACACACCCTCAGAGATTGGGTGAGGAGCTCAGTCATCCGGGAGAGGCTCAGAGTAGAATCGCTGCTCCTCCACATTGAAAGGAGTCAGTTGAGGTGGTATGGGCATCTGATTAGGATGCCTCCTGGACGCCTCCCACTTGAGGTGTTTCAGGCACGTCCCACTGGGAAGAGACCCTGGGGCAGACCCAGGACTCGGTGGAGAGACTGTCTCCCAGCTGGTCTGGGAACGCCTTGGTACCCTCTCTGAAGAGCTGGAGCAGGTGGCTGGGG
Source organism: Pholidichthys leucotaenia (assembly GCA_020510985.1). Lineage (NCBI taxonomy): Eukaryota > Metazoa > Chordata > Actinopteri > Cichliformes > Pholidichthyidae > Pholidichthys > Pholidichthys leucotaenia. The sequence continues at coordinate 78,734,197 of CM035846.1, forward strand.
AGAGGGAAGTCTGGGCTTCTCTGCTTGAACTGCTGCCTCCGTGACCCGGACCTCCAGAAAAGCGGTAGAAGATGGATGGATGGATGGATGGGAAACAATAAAATTCTCTAAATAACCATTTTGGTCACATCTTACTCAGGCATATCTCAAAGTGCATAACAAACTCAATGTGGACTGTTAGTAGCATTAACATTTTTTTTTCCCCTTTTGAAATAAAATTACTAACTAACCTGCACTTATATAGCGCTTTTCTAGTCACAAAGACCACTCAAAGCGCTTTCATTAATACTAACCCTCTATTCTAAGGGCCTAAAAAATATACTACATCCTGGTCATAACTGACCTTGGCACACCACAAAATGCATTTAGCTGAAAAAAAAAAAGAAACTGTCAAACACTTCAGTGCACAAACCTCCCAAGAAAAGACTGATAACATTTACAAACATTGCATGTTATCTATTGTGGTTTGTTTTGTTTTAAATCACCACATGTGAGTAGGAACCTCTTTTTATAACTATCCATTACACACGCATATCAGTAAACCAAAAATTTAAAGTAGAGTTAGGTTGCGTGTCCACCAAACGCGTTTTTTTCAGCTATGGGAGACAGTTTTCTATTCAATCTCTATGTAGTCCAGCATCTACAGCGCTGAGCACCCTTAGCGCTGAAATGCTCTTGGCGGTGGCCACTTTTTGACGCGGTGCTCAGGGCGCTCAGAGTTGAAAAAATTTTAACTTTTCCGACTGCAGCTGAGCTTGTCAATGTCAGACCTTTCTAAACAGCCAATCAGAATTAAGGATGGACGGGACATAGGGCGCCGGTACAGTCTGTAGTCAGACTCCTGTTTTCCATGTATTGTATTTTGCATCCAGAGCTGCTACCAATGCGAGAATATATTTCCTGTCCATTGTTGTTTAGAGACTGCTATTAAAAAATAAGTAGAAAGTCTGACCACAAGAAAAGCGGAAGTGCTGAGCTGTGAGTGACAAGCTGTTGCTGTGATACAGGACACAGACATTTTTTCCCCAGAGTGTAGCACACAAATGCTGAAAAAAAGACGTTCAGGGCGGTCAGGCGACAAAAAATGCGTTTGGTGGGCACACAGCCTTAAGAATGCAAAAACCACCCCCTTAAAAACTTGAGTCATGACTTCGGTTTTGAAGGTTTGATGCTTTTCTCCAAAATTTATAACAATTTTCTGATAGTTTTTTACTTTTACTAAATTTATCTAAATTTGAAACCATTTTCCTCAAATTTGTAATTTCCTCTTTTAAAATTGATTTTTCTTATACATTTGAGACTTTATTATAAATTTATGGATTATTTTATAACTAATTTTTGTCTATTTTTGAATAAAATTAATATTTTTTTAAAGATCTGAATCAGATTGTGGTAATATTTTGACTTTTTTTTCTTATACAATTTACACTTTTGACGATAATTGTGTAGAGCCAGAACAGAACAATAATTTGACTTTGATTTCAAATAAACAATATTTTAAAAAATACATTTAATGAAATAAATTAACTTAAATTACCAACCATTCAGTTATTTTTGCTAAAATATTTCTATATATTTATAGTTTTTTTTACAACTCTCCTTACATCCAAGACAGCAGGAAAAAACCTCCCTTATTTTGAAATCCAAATATTTGGATGTTTAGTTTGTCTGAAGACTTCTGAGGGAATAAAGTCATTGACTTTTTGAATTTAGGTCATCTTAACTTGCCAGGTAAATAATAATGAACATACAGTAAATTATTCTAATAGCTGGTGAAGTAAATCCTCAGAGATTCAGTCACACTTGCCTCTTTCCCTGCTGTATATGAATCCTAACCACACACCTGTTTGCTCAGCGACTCTTATTGTTCCCGTTACCAGCAGGTTAAAACCACCTTATATGTCTCCATTGCTTACATACACTATCTCACAAAAGTGAGTACAACCCTCACATTTTTGTAAATATTTTATTATATCTTTTCATTATTTATTTATTTATTTAGCGAATGCAAAGTCCTTAAGCCAAGCAGTTGCCTCCTGGTTTGCTGTATGGAGGGTGTGTAATCCTCCTTCCAGTCTTTGGAGCGGGCAAGCCTCTATGATGTGTTCCATTGTTTGCTCCTCTCCACATGCGCACAGTGGGCTAGGGCTACTGCCCCATCTGTGAAGGCTGGCCAAGCAGGGGCCATGTCCAGACCTGAAGCGATTGAGTGTAGACTACTGTCTCCTTGGGAGGTTGGTGCCTGGGACCTGTTGGTTGGGGTTTATCACCAGCTGTTTGTTTGGGACCTCCTTGGTCTCTCATTCCTCTTGCCAAGCTGTCTGGATGGTAAAGTCAGCTGGGGGAGGGTTTTTCCAAATCGGCCATCTGGATGAAAGTCGGGCAGTGGGTGGAGTGTAGATATCTGCATGGATTGGTAAGTGAGGAGAATCTTTAACTTTTTGGAGCATCCTTTGAGTTAAAGCTGCTCGCCGGATGTGTGGACGGGCTATGTTTGACAGTACAGAGAGCCAGGGGAGTGGTGTTGAGCGGATTGTTCCAGTTATAGTTCTCATGGTTGTGTTGAGCTGGGTGTCTACATGGTGTGTGTAAGATGACCTGGACCAGACAGGGGCACAATATTCTGCTACAGAGTATGAAAGGGCCAGTGCTGAGGTGCGCAGGGTGGAGACTGCCGCCCCCCATTTTGCACCAGTGAGCTTGCAGAGCAGGTTGTTTCGTACCTTCACCTTAGCAGCCGTCCCCTTTAGATGTTCCTTGAAGGATAAGGTCCTATCAAGGGTTACTCCAAGATAAGTTGGATTTGGGGCATGCTTAAGCTTGAGTCCGCTCAGGTGGATGTTTAGTTCTCTGGCCGCTTTTGCATTGTGGAGATGGAATACACTGGAGACGGTTTTTGCTGGGCTTGGTTTTAGGCGCCAGATTTTGCAGAACTGGTCCAGTTTGACAAGATCTTCCGTGAGCACCCGTTCCAGTGTTTCAAAGTCTGGTGCTTGGAATGCCAAACAGATGTCGTCTGCATAGGTGAATTTGCGGGATTTTGTAGTAGGCAGGTCGTTTATGTAGAGGTTGAACAGAGTTGGAGCTAGAACTGAGCCTTGTGGGAGTCCGTTTTTCTGCATTCTCCATGCACTTGTCTTCTGACTGAGGTGGACTCTGAACCTTCGGTTGGTCAGCAGGGTTTTTATAATTGCTGTTGCCCAAGCAGGGATCGCCTTTATAAGTTTCAGGAGGAGGCCTTTGTGCCAGACCGTATCATAGGCGGCTGTAAGATCGAGAAACACAGCCCCTTTCTTCAGTCTGCTCTCGAAGCCATTTTCGATGAAGGTGGTTAGGGCCAGTACTTGTTCTCCTGTACTGCGGTCCTTGCGGAAACCTGCTTGATCCACACTTAGAATATCCTCTACTTCTGGGGAAATGCGTTGCAGTATTAGGCGCTCCATGATTTTGTAAGGAATGCTGAGTAGGGAGATTGGGCGGTAGCTTGCTGGTAGTTTGTGGTCTTTGCCAGGTTTTGGGATGGCAATGACCTTTGCTGTCCGCCATTTCTTTGGGATCGAGTTTGTTTGTGTGATCCTTGTGTAGAATTGTGTCAACCAGGTTAGGGCTCGGGGGCCAAGATTTTTCATGAATTTTGGGAAGATGTTATCGTATCCTGCTGCCTTTCCACATTTCAGGCTCTGTAGGACTTTCTCCAGTTCAGCAGCCTCGAAGGGTTCAGGGTTCGTTTCCTCTACAGGCATTTTTTGGTGTTTTTTTAGCTCAGTTGTAACTGCTCTTCTGGTGTCTTTGTCTTGGGGTGCTTTGGCGATAGTCAGTAGGTGGGATGCAACTTGGTTGGGTGTGACGGATGCTCGGCTTTGGCTAGGGGGCTTCTGTGCAGCTCCTAGGCGACGGATGAGGCTCCAACATTTCCTGCTAGAGTGGGTAAAGCTCCGGTCAGCAACTGTCTCCTCCCATTTCTTTCGCCGAGCTGTATTTAGCGATTCAATGAGATGGTCTGCTATATCTGGTGTCACGCCGCGCCATTCATCAGCGGCGCCACCTGCTCACGCACCTGCTACTCGTCAGCGGCAAGGGATAAAAGCCGCCTCGCCCTGAGCTTCGGCCTGAAGCCGTAGACTTCATTCCCCTTCCATGGGCTTCTACCACATTCTCTTCAGCATCCTCGTCACCGGTAAGAAAATCGCTTACCTCATCTCTCCAGTCTGCTCCCCTGTGCACAGGTGGATTCCTCGGCGGTGGACAATCCCGTCCCTCATCTCTCCTCGCTGCTGCACCGAGCCCTGCAGGTGGCTGTCTCCCGGGCTTCCATCCTTGAAGCGCCAGTCATCTGTCCCAACAAGTAAGCTTCTCTCCCTCGCCTATTCTCCTCCTGTGTTGGTGTGTGCTCATCACCCTGTGTCTGATTTCTCCCATAGGGTTGCCGGCTGAACGGTCTCCTGCCTCTGGGTCCGAAGCAGACGCCACCACCAACACATTAACATTCCGCAGACATGCACCCAAACATCCCTGTTGTTAATAAACGGTTTGAACTACTCTGAGCCTGTGTGTGTGCGTCTCCTGAGCCGAACGTTATGTCAGTACGGCTTCAGCAGAGCGGCTCGGCAGACGGCGGGCTCGCACACCGGTTTACCATCCTCGAGGCTCGGGTGGATCAGATTGTTTATCAGCAACAGGTGGTTCTTAATCAATTATTAGAATTAACTAACCGATTGAACCGCTTGGACCCCCAACCGCCGTTCCTCCCGACTCGCCAGGGTGGCGTGGCTCCTGCTGTTCCAGCGGCCGTCCAGCCGGCTCCAGTGGCACCGGTTCGGCTCACACCGATTCCGACCCCCGCCCGCTTTAGCGGTAAGCTCGGCGGAGCGCGGGGGTTCATTATGCAGTGTGAGTCCGTGTTCCACCGTGTGCCCGGAGATTTTCCCTCGGATCACAGTCGAATTGGTTACATAGGGAATCTTCTGGAGGGGCGTGCGTTAACTTGGACCTACGCCGTAATGGCAAGGCCCAGTTATGCCACCCTCACCTATGACCAATTCGTGAGGCGCTTTCTGGAGGTCTTTGACCATTCTCAAACCGAAACGGTCCAGGTCGATCGGCTTCTCGCTCTCCAGCAGGGAAGCCGGTCGGCAGCGGACCACTCGGTCGACTTCCGGGTAGCGGCGGAGGAATTGGGCTGGGAGGAACGCTCCCTCTGTGGCCTGTTCCTCCGCAGCCTCAATAGTGATCTGAGGGATGAACTGGCTGGTCGGGATATCCCTGGGACGCTAGCGGAGCTGACGTCCTTAGCGGTAAGTTTGGATAACAGGCTGCGCGAGCGCTCCTCGGGGCGGAGGTCTTCTTCTTCTCGCCCTCGTGGAGCCTCGCCGCACCTGTTCCAAGCTCGCCCCCTGGCGGCGCCGCCAGCATCGCGCCCCGAGGAGTCGGAGCCGATGGTGACGGGCTGGACTAAACTTTCCCCTGTGGAGAAACAACGCCGCCGTGAGTTGGGCCTCTGCATGTATTGCGGAGGCGACCAACACACCGTGGAGCGTTGTCCACGGAAAGCCAGTCGGTGGGGTCCGCGAGTCACTGTTGGAAGCCTCGCAGACGTCAATCGGTTAGGATCACTCACTCAATTGAAGCTGCCCATCCGTTTCTGCCATAACCCCACTGGGCACCTCACCCACGCACTGGTGGATTCGGGCGCAGAAGGCAGCTTCATTTCACAAAGCCTGGCAACCCAATTGGGCATCCGCTGCCAGGCACTCAACACTCCCATCTCCCTAGTCCACCTCTCCCGTGCCACCCTTGGGAGAGTGACACATCAAACTGTCCCCCTACCGGTCATCATCTCGGGAAACCACCGGGAGGAGATGACCTTTTACGTCCTTCCCAACTCTGTGTCGCCCGTCATCCTGGGGTATCCCTGGCTCCGCCTTCACAATCCGGTCCTGGATTGGAAATCAGCTGGGATATCGGCATGGAGTACGTTCTGTATGGGCACCTGCCTTCAGTCCGCTGCCTGCTCTCCGTCCGCTCCTCCCCCTGCGACGGACGCTGCACCCCCGGACCTGTCTCTGGTGCCCCCAGAATTTCACGACCTGGGTATGGTGTTCAGCAAAGCGAAAGCTATGTCTCTCCCCCCTCATCGGCCCTATGACTGCGCCATCAACCTCCGCCAGGAGGCTCCCTTACCTTCTGGTCGCCTTTACAGCCTGTCTGCGCCGGAGAAGGAGACGATGAACGCCTACCTGAAGGAGTCATTAAGTGCTGGGATTATCCGCCCGTCATCGTCACCTGTGGGGGCAGGGTTCTTCTTCGTGGGAAAGAAGGATGGGTCCCTCCGCCCTTGTATCGACTACCGGGCCCTCAATAATATCACGGAGAAGGACCGTTACACCCTGCCTCTCATGGACACTGCTTTCCACTCCCTCCAGGGGGCGACCTGGTTCACCAAGCTGGACCTACGCAGCGCTTACCACCTCGTCCGGATCTGGGAGGGAGATGAGTGGAAAACGGCCTTCCGTACCCCGAACGGCCACTTTGAATACCTGGTGATGCCGTTCGGGTTGACCAACGCTCCTGCAGTCTTCCAGCGCCTCATTAATGACGTCCTCCGGGACTTCATTGGCCTTTTCGTGTTCGTCTACCTGGACGATATTCTCATCTTCTCCAAGTCCAGGGATGAGCACCAGGTCCACGTGAGGCGGGTCCTCCAAAGGCTGCTGGAGAATCGTCTGTACGTTAAGGCAGAAAAGTGTGAATTTTACGCCAGGAGTACGTCCTTCCTGGGGTTCATCATCGCCCACGATAAGGTGCTCCCCGACCCAGAGAAGGTAAAGGCGGTGGTGGAATGGCCCACACCTGCATCCCGGAAACAGGTGCAGCAATTTGTTGGCTTCGCCAATTTCTACCGCCGCTTTGTCCCCAACTTCAGTGCCATCGTTGGACCACTGACCCGCCTCACGTCCCCGAAGGTCCCGTTCCGGTGGACCGAAGAGGTCGCTGCCGCCTTTGAGGCGCTGAAGGCGGAATTCTCCTCCTCCCGGGTCCTTCGCCAGGTCGACCCCGCGCTGCAGTGCATTGTAGAGGTAGACGCTTCGGACACGGGAGTGGGAGCAGTGCTGTCCCAGCGGTCACCGGACGATGGCGCCAAACGACCGTGCGCCTTCTTCTCCCGGCGCTTGTCCCCGGCGGAGAGAAACTACGATGTGGGGGACAGAGAGCTCTTGGCCATCAAGCTCGCCCTGCAGAAGTGGCGCCACTGGTTAGAGGGGGCGAACCTGCCGTTTGTGGTCCTCACGGACCACAAGAACTTGGAATACTTACGATCTGCCAAGCGCCTGAACGCCCGCCAGGCGCGCTGGTCCCTGTTCTTCGCCAGGTTCCAATTTTCCATCACCTTCAGGCCTGGCTCTAGGAACGTCCTGCCTGACGCCCTCTCCAGGCAGTTCGCCCCCGTGGAGTCGGAGGAGGCGCCCCACTCCATCCTGCCCAGGTCGTGCGTCGTGGGAGCCATCTCGTGGGACATCGAGAGCAAGATCCGGAAGGCACAGGAGGTGGAACCTGACCCTGGCGGCGGACCGGAGGGGAGGCTGTTCGTGCCATCCGCGGTCCGAGGAGAGGTCATCCACTGGCTCCACACCTCCAAGCTCACCTGTCACCCTGGCACCTCCCGGATGATAGATCTCCTCCAACGGTCCTTTTGGTGGCCAGGCCTGCGGAGGGATGCAGCCCGCTATGCCCGGGCTTGCCCAATCTGTGCCACCTGCAAGTCGGGAAATGCCCCTCCAGCGGGTCTGCTCCAGCCCCTGCCCGTCCCTGGCAGGCCCTGGTCGCACATCGCGCTGGATTTCGTCACCGGACTCCCTGTCTCCAACTCCTATGACACCATCCTGACCATCGTGGACCGCTTCTCCAAGGCCGTGCACTTCGTCCCCCTGCGAGGCCTCCCTACTGCCCTGGAGACGGCGGACCTCCTCGTCCAACACATGGTCAGGCTGCATGGGATTCCGGTGGACGTGGTCTCGGACCGGGGCCCCCAGTTTTCATCTGAGGTTTGGAGGTCTTTCTGCAACGCCATCGGAGCAAAGGTGAGCCTCTCCTCCGGCCATCACCCCCAATCCAACGGGCAGTGTGAGAGGACCAACCAGGAGCTGGAGGCTGCACTCCGCTGTGTGTCCAGATCCAAACCCACGTCCTGGAGCAACCATCTTGCCTGGGTTGAATATGCCCACAACACCGCTCGCTCTTCTGCTACAGGGATGTCCCCCTTCAAAGCGTCCCTGGGTTACGACCCCCCGCTGTTTCCGGAGCAGGAGAGTGAAGTAACTGTCCCGTCAGTTAGGGCCCATCTCAGGCAGTTCCGCTCCACCTGGGCTGCCGCGCGCCATGCGCTATTACGCACAGCGGAGCGCAACAGGACTGTGGCGGACCGGCGTAGAAGACCTGCCCCGGCGTACAGAGTTGGGCAGCTTGTTTACATTTCCACCCAGGACGTCACTCTAAAAGGCGAGAGGAGAAAGCTGGCACAGCGCTTCATGGGTCCCTATCCCATCACCCGGATCATCAACCCGGTGGCTGTGCGCGTGGCTATTCCCCCCTCCCTCCGCATTCATCCTACTTTCCACGTGTCGAAGGTGAAACTGGCAGTTACTGACCCCCTTTGCCCTCCTTCTGCAGCGCAACCCGCGCCCCGGATGATTGGTGGCCATCCGGCCTGGTCCGCCTCCTCCATCCTGGACTCCCGGCGCCGGGGTCGTGGGTTGCAATACTTGGTGGACTGGGAGGGCTATGGGCCCGAACATCGACAGTGGGTGCCCCCGTCGTTTGTGTTGGACTCATCGCTCATCGCGGACTTCCACCGAGCGCACCCGGATAAGCCATCGCCAGGAGCCGCTGCTAGAGGGGGGAGTACTGTCACGCCGCGCCATTCATCAGCGGCGGCACCTGCTCACGCACCTGCTACTCGTCAGCGGCGAGGGATAAAAGCCGCCTCGCCCTGAGCTTCGGCCTGAAGCCGTAGACTTCATTCCCCTTCCATGGGCTTCTACTACATTCTCTTCAGCATCCTCGTCACCGGTAAGAAAATCGCTTACCTCATCTCTCCAGTCTGCTCCCCTGTGCACAGGTGGATTCCTCGGCGGCGGACAATCCCGTCCCTCGTCTCTCCTCGCTGCTGCACCGAGCCCTGCAGGTGGCTGTCTCCCGGGCTTCCATCCTTGAAGCGCCAGTCATCTGTCCCAACAAGTAAGCTTCTCTCCCTCGTCTATTCTCCTCCTGTGTTGGTGTGTGCTCATCACCCTGTGTCTGATTTCTCCCATAGGGTTGCCGGCTGAACGGTCTCCTGCCTCTGAGTCCGAAGCAGACGCCACCACCAACACATTAACATTCCGCAGACATGCACCCAAACATCCCTGTTGTTAATAAACGGTTTGAACTACTCTGAGCCTGTGTGTGTGCGTCTCCTGAGCCGAACGTTATGTCATCTGGGTCCCCTGATGTTTGATAGGATTGTAGGAGGGCAGCACTTTCTCCGTCCAAACATGGGACATAGAGGGGTCGGTAGCCTCGTGGGATTGCAGTATGGGCAGCCTTGAAGATTGCGCTGCAGAAGCGGTTGTATGCTTCATCTACAGTGATGGTGTGGAGTGGGATGGTAACAACGCTCCGGTCCAGAGTTTCACTGAATTTCTTCCAGTTGGCTTTGCGGAAGTTCCAGCGCATCTTCCTTGGGCTGTATATGACTGGAAGTTGTAGGCCAATGTGTACAAGCAGGGGCCGGTGTTGGCTGTGTGGAAAATCATCAAGAATGAGGATCTGTGTAGGATATGGCTCCCCATTCAAAGAGCTGACCCAACACAGGTCAGGAGAATAGTCCTTCTTCCACCTAGCAGAGTGGAAGGTTCCTCTTTGTTTGGGGTCGTATATCAAAGCGAGGTCATTTCTGGATGCCCAGTCTGAAAGTGCCTTCCCATCACTGTCCACTGCTGGGTACCCCCAGTCAGGGTGATGGTTGTTAAAGTCCCCCACATAGATGGCAGGGTGGGGTAGGGTGGGTAAGACCTGCAGATCCCAGTTGGCATTAGGGGGCTTGTACACATTGACAATATGGAAGCGACCAATGATTATGGTGTCTGAGAAATGTGTTGTTATCAGGTGATTTGCTTCAACTATGTCAGAACGCACATAGGTGGCACGTCCATGTTTAGCATGTAGAACATAGCACAGGAAGTCAAAGCCTTTGATGGTGAAGCGGCCAGCTTCCTCTGTGCCAATATGAGTCTCTTGGAGGCAGATTACATCAATCGAATGTTGGAAGGCGAGGACTTCGATAAGGCTTCGCTTGGCTGCAGATAGGCCTTCAACGTTTAGTTGTAATATGCGAAGGGCCGATCCTACCACAAAGTGCTCTTGGGGCTGTTTGCTTTCGGCTTTAGGACTGTGACTAGGATTCTTCTTTGACTTGGCACAGAGGCGTCGTCTCTTCGAATTTAGTCTGCTGGTAGGATCATTAGCTTCCCCAGGCGAGCCCGGGTATCTTTTCATGGAACAACATTGATGATGTAACACTTTGATACAATGTAAAGTAGTCAGTGTACAGTTTGTGTAACAGTCTATATTTGCTGACCCCTTAAAATAACTCAACACACAGTCATTAATGTCTAAACCACTGGCAACAAAAGTGAGTACACCTATCAGTGAAAATTTCCAAATTGTGCCCAATTAGCCATTTTCCCTCCCCAGTGTCATGTGACTCATTAGTGTGGCAAGGTCTCAGGTGTGAATAGGGAGCAGGTGTGTTAAATTTGGTGTTATCGTGCTCACACTCTCTCATAGTGGTCACTGGAAGTTCAACATGGCACCTATGGCAAATAACTCTCTGAGAATCTGAAAAAAAATTGTTGCTCTACATAAAGATGGCCAAGGCTATAAGAATACTGCCAACACCCTGAAACTGAGCTGCAAGCTCAGTTTCAGGGTGTTGTCCTGTCCTGTTAAACCACTGTTGTCCTGTCCTATTAAACCACTGTTAAACCACTGTCCTGTGTTGTCCTGTCCTGTTAAACCACTGTTGTCCTGTCCTGTTAAACCACTGTTAAACCACTGTCCTGTGTTGTCCTGTCCTGTTAAACCACTGTTGTCCTGTCCTGTTAAACCACTGTTAAACCACTGTCCTGTCCTGTTAAACCACTGTATGGCCAAGACCCTACAGTGGTTTAACAGGACAGGTTCCACTCAGAACAGGCCTTGCCATGGTTGACCAAAGAAGATGAGCACACGTTCTCAGCAAAGTTGTCTTTTGAAAATAGATGCATGAGTGCTGCCAGAATTGCTGCAGAGGTTGAAGGGGTGGGGGAGGGGTAGTCAGCCTGTCAGTACTCAGACGATATGTCGCACACTGCATCAAATTTTTCTGCATGGCTGTCGTCCGAGAAGGGAGCCCCTTTTAAAAATGATGCACAAGAAAGCCCACAAACAGTTTGCTGAAGACAAGCAGTCTAAAGACATGGATTACTGGAACCATGTCCTGTGGTCTGATGAGACTTATTTGGTTCAGATGGTGTCAACCGTGTGTAGCGACAACCAGGTGAGGAGTACAAAGACAAGTGTATCTTGCCTACAGTGAAGCGTGGTGGTGGGAGTGTCATGGTTTGGAGTTGTATGAGTACTGCTGGCACTGGGGAGCTACAGTTCATTGAAGTAACCATGAATGCCAACATGTACTGTGAAATACTGATACAGAGCACGATCCTGTCCCTTCAGAAACTGGGCCGCAGGGCACTATTCCAGCATGATAACAACCTCAAAAACACCTCCAAGACCACCACTGACTGCTAAAGAAACTGAGGGTAAAGGTGATGGACTGGCCAAGCATGTCTCAAGACCTACACCCTATTGAACATCTGTGGGGCATCCTCAAACAGAAGGTGGAGGAGCGCAAGGTCTCTAACATCCACCAGCTCTGTGATGTCGTCATAGAGGAGTGGAAGAGGATTCCAGTGGCAACCTGTGAAGCTCTAGTGAACTCCATGCCCAAGAGAGTTAAGGCAGTGCTGGAAAATAATGGTAGCCACACAAAATATTGATACTTGGGCACAATTTGGACATTTTCACTTAAGGATGTACTTACTTTTGTTGCCAGCGGTTTAGACATTAATAGCTGTGTGTTGAGTTATTTTGAGGGGACAGCAAATTTACACTGTTATACAAGCTGTACACTGACTACTTTACATTGCATCAAAGTGTCATATCTTCAGTGTTGTCCCATGAAAAGATGTAATAAAATATTTACAAAAATGTGAGGGTGTACTCACTTTTGTGAGCTACTGTAACTCTTCTGCTTTTTTCCGCATTAAAAGTATTTTAATAAGCTCATGCTTCTCTCAGACAGTGATGCGAGTGAGACACTGCCTGGCGACTGGAGCCGTCACACGAGCGAGGTGTTTCTGAACTCCACGCGGATGACGGTCAGGCGCGCTGTTTGTGTGCACTCTTGAGAACCGTTATTCCTTCATATTTTTTCCTTTAATTTATATTTCCTTGGCGCGGCCTGGACCTGTGGGTCACTCGGAGGTTGCTTCTGGGCTGCATGTGGCCTGCAGGCCTCTAATTTAATAAGCCTGCTGTAGAGGGAGCAGTGTGCCCCGAAGTACGTCTTTTAAGTTATGTATGTGTTGCAATCTGGGTCTGTATTAATAAGCTGTGAACAGCAGTAAATGTACAGAGGAAGTTGCTTTTAAACAGCAATAAATGTTACAGCTCCTCACTGAGGAGTATTTACAGTAACAAGTTTCAAACTGAAAGGCAAATTTATATAAGAAACGACAAATTTATGACAGAAAAACTCACTACTTTAGAAAAAAAAAAACATTACAACTAGAAAGTTATAAATGTTTAAATATTTATTTATTTATTTCGGACAAAAGGAAGCAAAAAAGAACATGCAAAAAACACAACAAAAGATAAAAAACAACAATGCAAAGTGACAAAACCCTTTCCTTGGGTGCCCGAAAAAGAGTAGGAAGAAGCAAGTCCTACCCCTCAGTATTGTAAGTACTTAATACTTAAATGAAAACAAGTTGCCACCTATACAGATCAATCCAGAATAAGAAAGAAAAAAAACAAAACAATAAAAACACATGAAGAACAAAAAACAAACAAACAAACAAGCAAACAATAAAAGCATATGAAGAACAATGTATATCATTTTTCCTTTCCCATTAAGGAGCAAAACAATTCCCTTCCTCTAGTTTATACCTTTCAAGGATAATATTTTTGCACTTTTTCTTAAACTGTATGGCATTGTTATTCTGTTTAATGTCCTCATCCAGACCATTCCACAAAATCACCCCACAAGCTGAAATGCACAAACTTTTTTGCGTAGTGCGAAAACAATGAACTTTAAATTAAATCTTCCTCTCAAATCATGCTCTCCCTCTCTCTGCAGAAACATTTTTTTATATATTCCCTGGGAGTAAATTATTTATTGCTTTTTAAACTATTTGTAAAGTTTTTAATTTCACCAGATGCATAAATTTCAATAATTTTAACTTTAAGAATAAAACATTAGTGTAATCATAGTAGCCTACATTGTTTACTGTTCTTATTGCTCTCTTTTGTAATTTATATAATTTCTGTAGGGTGCTTTTATAGGTGTTACCCCAGACTTCAACGCAATAAAGCAGATATGGTCAAACAAGTGAACAGTACAGTGTACACAGTGCGTTGTGGTTTAGGATCTGCCTAACTTTACCCAAAAGTCCAATATTCTTAGCCAGCTTTGAGCTCAGGTGTTTTATGTGAGCTTTCCAGCAGAGTTTGTGGTCTAGTGTTACCCCAAGAACCTAAGATAAGATAAGATAAGATAAGATAAGATAAGTCTTTATTAGTCCCACAATGAGGAAATTCCAGGATTGCAACAGCACAGGGATAGCAACACTCAGAGCAATAATTTAAGATAAGATAAGATCAGTCTTTATTAGTCCCACACTGGGGAATTTCCAGGATTGCAACAGCACAGGGACAGTAACACTCAGAGCAATAATTTAGAAGACAAGAAAATAAGAGCAGTGAATATACATATGTACACATAAATATGTAAATATATATACACAGTACGGAGCATTGTAGCTAGATGGAATAAACAGCATAACCGTCTATTTAGTTACCCCACATAGTATGAATATGTACCCATACATATTGTCACCCTCCGTAGCAACTGATATTGTCCCAGTTGTATACTGGAGGAGACCATTTTGTGTAAGTGTGTTGCGTCTTTTGCATTCAATACTATTAAGTTGTCACGTTTTTTTGCTATCTCTGCAAGCAGGCCTGCTTAGGTTATAAAGTCCGACAGCTGTAGGTAGGAAGGACCTGCAAAACCTCCTGGTCGCACACCTAGGATGGTGTAGCCTACTGCTAAATGAGCTCCTCAGTGTGTTCAGTATGTCCTGCTTTGGGTGGGACTCGGACTTCAGCAGAGATGACAGTTTAGCCACCATCCTTGTCTCTCCTATCTCCTCCACTGGGTCAAGGCGCTGCCCAGGACAGAGCTAGCTTTCTTGATCAGTTTGTTCAGTCTCTTCCTATCGGCTGCTGTGATGCCACTGCCACAGCACACCACTCCAAAAGTGATGGCTGATCCCACCACCAAATCGTAGAATGTCTTCAGGAGCACCCCTTGTACACCAAAAGACCTGAGCCTCCTCAGTAGGAACAGCCTGCGCTGTCCCTTCTTGTAGAGTGCGTCGGTATTGTGTGACCAGTCTAGTTTATTATTTAAATGAACACCCAGGTACTTGTAGGATGTCACCATCTCAATGTCTGTTCTCTGGATGTTCACTGGTGCTGTGAGGGGTTGTCCTTGCCTGTGGCAGTCCACCACCAGCTCTTTAGTTTTTCTCACGTTGATCTGGAGGCAGTTCTGATAGCACAAGTCCACCAAGTCCTGGATAAGTCGTCTGTACTCAGCTTCATCTCTGTTGGAGATGAGGCAGACAATCGCAGAGTCATCAGAGAACTTCTGTAGATGGCAGTGTGTTGTGCTGTGTGAAAAGTCCGCAGTATAAAGGGTGAACAGGAAGGGAGCCAAAACCATTCCCTGGGGGGGCCCTCATGCTGCCGATGATCGTGTCAGACACACAATCCCGGGTTCTCACAAACTGTGACCAGTTTGTGAGGTAGTCCAGGATCCATGATTACAGGTGCTGGTCCACCCCTGCGCACAGCAGCTTGTCCATCAGGGTCATCGGTTGGATGGTGTTGAAAGCACTGGAGAAGTCAAAGAACATGATCCTCACCGCATTCCCGGGCTTCTCCAGGTGGGACAGGGAATGGTGAAGAAGAAGGATCACTGCATCCTCCACCCCAATGCCATGCTGGTAGGCGAACTGGAGTGGATCCATCGCTGGTCCCACCAGGGGGCGGAGGTGAGCAAGGAGCAGTCTCTCCAGGGTCTTCATCAGGTTTTCATATTCTCTATCTATCAATACATTATTAATCATCACTTTCACTTGCTCACATATAATACGGTTTCCAAACAAGAGAATTTATTTTTGTCAAAACATAACTTTAATTTACTCAATTTATTTGTGACCACATTCAACAACTGCTGCAAATTCTCACCAGCGCAAAAAAACATTAGTGTCATCCGCAAAAACTACTAGTTTCAAAATATCTAATACCTTGCAAATGCCATTAATATACAAAATAAACAATATAAAATGAATAATAAAATAAAAATAATAAATACAGTTAGGCCCAGAAATATTTGGACAGTGACACAATCTTCATGATTTGGGCTCTGCATGCCACCACATTAGATTTGAAATGAAACAACTATAATGGAATTGAAGTGCAGACTTTAAGGTTTAATTCAAGGGGTTGAACAAAAATATATGATTAAACATGTAGGAATTGTAGCTATTTCTATACAAACGCTCCCCATTTCAGGGGCTCAAAAGTAATTGGACAAATAAACATAACCCTAAGTAAAATGTTACTTTTCAATATTTTGTTGAGAATCCTTTGCAGGCAATGACTGCCTGAAGTCTGGACCCATGGACATCACCAAACGCTGGGTTTCCTCCTTTGTGATGCTTTGCCAGGCCTTTACTGCAGCTGTCTTCAGTTGTTGCTTGTTTGTGGGTCTTTCTGCCTTAAGTTTTGTCTTGAGCAAGTGAAATGCATGCTCGATTGGGTTGAGATCTGTTGATTGACTCAGCCATTGCAGAATATTCCACTTCTTTGCTTTAAAGAACTCCTGGGTTGCTTTTGCAGTATGTTTTGGATCATTGGACGGCACTTCACAGTACAGATGGACAATCAACTTTGCTGCATTTGGCTGAATCTGAGCAGAAAGTATATCCCTATACACTTCAGAATTCATCCGGCTGCTTCTGTCTTTTGTCACATCATCAATAAACACAACTGACCCAGTGCTATTGGAAGCCATGCATGCCCATGCCATCAAGCTGCCTCCACCATGTTTTACAGAAGATGTGGTGTGCTTTGGATCATGAGCTGCTCCAATTCTTCTCCAAACTTTCTTCTTCCCATCATTCTGGTACAGGTTGATCTTAGTCTCATCTGTCCAAAGAATGCTGTTCCAGAACTGGGCTGGCTTCTTCAGGTGTTTTTTGGCAAAGTCAATTCTGGCCTTTCTATTTTTGAGGCTGATTAACAGTTTGCACCTTGCTGGTGAATCCTTTGTATTTACTCTCATGAAGTCTTCTCTTTATGGTAGACTTAGATACTGATACACCTACTTCCTGGGGAGTGTTCTTCACTTGAGTGGATGTTGTGAAGGGGTTGTTCTTCACCATGGAAAGGATTCTGCGATCATCCACCACTGTTGTCTTCCGTGGATGTCCAGGCCTTTTTGAGTTCCCAAGTTCACCAGTGCACTCTTTTTTTTCTCAGAATGTACCAAACTGTTGATTTGGCCACTCCTAACAATTCTGCTATCTCTCTGATGGATTTCTTCTTTTTTTTCTCCCTCAAGATGGTCTGTTTCACCTCCATTGAGAGCTCCTTTGACCGCATGTTGTGTGTTCACAGCAACAGCTTCCAAATGCAAACGCCACACCTGGAATCAACTCCAGACCTTTTAACTGCTTAATTGATGACAGGTTAACGAGGGAAGCGCTCATGCAGCCTTGTTACTTTTTTGCAGCCTTCTGAGTCAATTGTCCAATTACTTTTGGTCCCTTGAAAAAGAGGCGGCCACGTATTAGAGAGCTGTAATTCCTAAACCCTTGCTCCAGTTTGGATGTGAATACTCTCAAATTACAGCTGAGAGTCTGCAATTTAAGCCCATATTGATTATATAATTGTATCCTGAATATGTTTTTGTAAACAGCTAAAATAACAAAACTTGTGTCACTGTCCAAATATTTTTGGGCATAACTGTAAACTGAAGCAAATGTATCAGTAGAATCTTGCACATCTAATACCAAAATAAAATATAGATTTAAAAAAAATGCCTAATTTAAACCAGAAATGTTCCATATTTATCAGTAAAACTATTTTTTACTTTGATCATATTCTTCTAATATTTTAAAAAAGCATTTTTCTTCATTGTCATATTTCCTTTTCGTCTTGGCTTTTTTGTTAATTACTGTCCGGAATTTCTCTTTGCTCATCATTTTGATGGAGAGAGTTTTAAAAATTAGGTTATGATATAATGCTATCTGTAATTTTAATTATAATATGATAAAACACTGAGTAGCTTTTATTTTCATTTGCATTTTCAGTTTTAATTGTGAAACTTTTGACTTTGAAGAAAATACCCCATCCTTCCCCCATGGAAAGTTTACATGTAAACTTAGCCCTTGAGAAGTGAGAGAAAAAAATAAAACTTGTGGCCTTCACTACCACCAAAGTTGCCCATCCCTACTCTATGGGGTTTAGGTCAGCAGAGTTTGCTGGCCAATAAAGCAGAGTGATACTATCATCATTAAACCAGGTTTTGGTACTTTTGGCAATGTGGGCAGGTGCCAAGTCCTGCTACAAAATGACATCAGCATCTCCATAAAGCTTGTCAGCAGAGGGAAGCATAAAGTGCTCTAAAATTTCCTTGTAGACAACTGCCCTGACTTTGGACTTCATAACACACAGTGGGCAAACACCAGCAGATGACCTCTTTTCAGATGAAAGTAAAGTTTGCATTTCATTTTGAAGTCAAGGTCCCAGAGTCTGGAGGAAGAACAGAGAACAGAGAATTCAAGTTGCTTGAGGTCCAGTGTGAAGTTTCCACGGTCATTTATGATTTGGGGAGCCATGTCATCTGCTGGTGTTGGTTCACTGGTTGGTCCACTGGTGTTGGTCCAATGGTGACATCCATGGCATTTTTCCACAAGTCCTATTTTTGGCTGAAGACAAGCCACTACTACGGTCTCTGTGGCATGACATGAGAAAGGCAGATCCTCCAGGCACATAACAATCGCAAATATTCCCCTTCAGACCAACTTGTAGTCCAAGTTGTGCATCCTTTGCCCTACATAATTCATGTGATACTATATAAGATGATGTGAGATTTAAGGTGGATAAATATTTCTATGTAGACATATGCCTGCAGCACTTCATAATCACTAAAAAAATTCTGAAATTTCCCCATTGTGGGACTAATAAAGGCTTATCTTATCTTAAAAAGCAAAACAACTTTTCAAAAGGCTAAGATATCTCCAAGCGTCCAGTGGATTTCAATGTGAGACAGTGGACTAGTAACCAGCCAAATTTCATGATGTAAGGATCCCTGTGTAGCGGTTTGATTAAACCCCCCACAACACACAAACAGAACTCAGAGACAGTCAGCTTGCACTCCTGGGGTTTGTTCCGCTGCATGCTGAGTTTACAGCCTTGAAGTTAAAGTGTTCATGCATTTTGCCCTTACTGTGACCTAGAGACTCAGATCAATATGTAGATGTGCTTGTTAGCCTCTTTGTCTGACACTTGGAGCGAGGTCTAGCTAATCTGCCCATTGTGATGTATGTCTTACAAATGCAAATACCTCCTGCCTGTTCGGTTATTGCTTTGATCATTCTAACTGTGGGGTATGTCCCTTTGATGTATTGTTATGGTCAAGTATTTAAGGTGCAACTCTGTAACGCAATCTCTCTCTCTCACTCTGATCCTGCAACTGGTAGACACACACGTGTCCGCCTCTCTTCTTCTTCACTGAGAGCCTGAGGAATTCGGCTTCAGCCTGCTCACGCTATGGGCTGGAGCCGAGTTCCCGTGACGGCGGTATGATTAATAAAACCTGCTTAAAACCACAGCATAGCTGCTTATTTTTGCATGCCGCCGCACTGGTGACCCCTCCAACACGCACACGTTTTGTGCGAAAGCAACCTTCCGAGCTGGACAGCCGCACAGCTGCGTTGGTGACCCCTTGAAGACGCACACGCTTTGTGCGACGCAGCCTTCTGATTTGGACGGCCACGCTGGCGAACCGACGCTGAAAAAAACGAGCGGCCAGCGAACGCAACACCCGGACATGCACACGCTTTGTGCGAAGCAAACTTCTGGTCCGGACCGCGACTGGTGACCGCTTCACGCTTCACGGTGAGATCTGCACACCTGAGATCTACACATCCACGCTGGACCGGCCGCTCTCACAGAGAGCGCACAAACCTCGTCCTCTCTCCACGACGGCAACCTCCAGGGCTGACGGAGAGCGCAGCGCGTGGAACTGAACGCACCTGCACGAGCCCGGGGCACAAAGATCGCCTATTGCCTCGCGCCGCTCCAACGCGTCTCCTCCCTCTCACCGCCCCAACGCAGCTGCATGAGCCTGAGGGACTAAAGATCGTCTATTTCCTCTCACCGCTCCAACGCACCATGACCAATCTACAGCCACAGTTCAACCTGGATTTTATCGGCACCGTCTACGCCGATCTCCACCAAGTTTCTGCACCCTGACTCGCCACTCCAGCGGCCCACCCACGCACTGAACCCCCGCGCATGCATCGGGGAGTTACGAGAACGGCGCATCACGCACGGGACAAGTAACGGCTCCAGAGACCGCCATCGTCCTCCGCCGCTGCTCACAGGACCTTCAGGGCTGCTCGTTCACCTGAAGCAAGCACGCAGCTCGCCACTGGATTTTTTTTTTTTTTTAACGGTCTCAGCCACGGCACAAAGGGATTTCAGCCGTCAGCTGTTCCCGGGAGTTTTGGGGTTGCTTCTGCACCTAAACCAACATGCCAGTCCCTCTGCTTTTATGTTTTTCTTACAGCCGCTCCTGCTTTTCTTCATGGCCACGAGAGGAGTCAGAGACTAATTTTTCTTCTTCTGATCTCTGCATGTTCAGACGGGACATCGCGGAGCAGCAAACACTTTTGGCGCGACTACCCCCCCCCCCCCCCCTCCTCCTGCACAGAGCTTTTCCCTGCTCGCTGCCCAGACTGCAACATCGAGGTCACGGTCCCCTACCGTTTCCCTCTTGGGGGGGAGCAGTGTAGCGGTTTGATTAAACCCCCCACAACACACAAACAGAACACAGAGACAGTCAGCTCGCACTCCTGGGGTTTGTTCCGCTGCATGCTGAGTTTACAGCCTTGAAGTTAAAGTGTTCATGCATTTTGCCCTTACTGTGACCTAGAGACTCAGATCAATATGTAGATGTGCTTGTTAGCCTCTTTGTCTGACACTTGGAGCGAGGTCTAGCTAATCTGCCCATTGTGATGATGTATGTCTTACAAATGCAAATACCTCCTGCCTGTTCGGTTATTGCTTTGATCATTCTAACTGTGGGGTATGTCCCTTTGATGTATTGTTATGGTCAAGTATTTAAGGTGCAACTCTGTAACGCAATCTCTCTCTCTCACTCTGATCCTGCAACTGGTAGACACACACGTGTCCGCCTCTCTTCTTCTTCACTGAGAGCCTGAGGAATTCGGCTTCAGCCTGCTCACGCTATGGGCTGGAGCCGAGTTCCCGTGACGGCGGTATGATTAATAAAACCTGCTTAAAACCACAGCATAGCTGCTTATTTTTGCATGCCGCCGCACCTGTTTGCTCTGTTATGTTTGTCTCATTCTCTCGCTGCTGATTAGTATCCTCTTTGCAGCCCTAATCCTCACATGTTGCTAATTAAGAGGAGCCTTTTATAAGGGAGACTCTCCCACCATTCTGCCTTCTCGCGTCAGACTCTGAAACCATCTGTACCCTTGTTCTCCCAAGAATTGTTGTATTCTGTCTTTCCTGTGGTGTTTAACCTCTGTTTGCCCTAGACCCTGCCACCTGCCTCCTGCCTCTGTGCCTCAGTTCGCCTGGTACCCTTCAGCCATGTGTTGACCCCAGCCTGTCTTTGGACTTTGGATCTCAGACTTGGATTTGGACGTTCTTGGATTTGTGTACATCATCATTCCCCACAAGGAAGTCAACTTACCACCGTGTATATATCACATCTACCCACACCATCTCCTCAGTATTCGGGACTGGCCAGCCTGTCACCAGTACTTCCCTGCAGCACCTCTGCACTCTCGCCGCTGGCAATCAGCTTCCCAGCCTGGAGGCTCCTCACCCTGTTCAGGCAGATTCTCCAGATGTTCCTGTAAGCAAAATCAATATTTAATTATTCTTATTTTCCCATCCAGTGACATTCTCGCCTGTAATCTCCCCTACAGAGTTGCCAGATTCTCGTCGCACATATTCACCAACATCATTGCACAATTGTTGTAATAAAGATTATTGTCACTTAACTTTCCGACTCTATCCTTGTTGCTCTTGGGTCTAAGTTTGAAAACTGTCACATGAGCCATCTACCACGAGAAGCAAGGTCACTTAAGTTGGAGCTATGTCTCTCCCATGACAAAACAAAGGAAAATGAATGCATGCTGGGCCTAAGCAGGTGCTGCCACACTGATAACCTCGGTTTTAAGCAAACACCTCTAACCTACAGTGGTCGTATAATGAGGACTATATACCAGGTTCTAGCCACTAAATGTGATCCTCTCTGTGTCATTCTTCCTTTCACCACTCAAGCCAGGGTAATCATCCAGCACCTGTTGATGAGCCAGCACTATCACAATACCTGCTGCAAGCATGGGGGGAATGTGAATCTGAACTCCAGTATTTGAAACAACTAAAGCTGCCAAGGTGCTACACACCACCTGTAATGGACCATCCTCAGGTAACCTTTGACATTCACGTCTTCTGTGATACCTCAGAAAAGGCTTATGATTCAGTTGCCAGCCTTTGTTCATCAGACACCAGTGGAAACACCCATGTTGCCTTTCTCCTTGCTAGACCCCAATGTACTTCCCCAGGCTTGAAAGTATGGAGATATGTTGACTCAACCAGGAATGCTGCTGATGACCTCACTTGGGGAAAGAATCTCAAAGACTTGATTTGAACTAACTAATGGATTCATGGCCCATCATTTCTTCAGAAACTTCCCTCTGAATGGCCATTAGGTCCATCTGAGCCAGTTCACCATGATGATGATGATGCAGAGCTCAGAAAGACTGATTTCTCTGGCCTAACCACCTCAATAACCCCAGAGACAGATGGAGGCAAGCAAAGTAGTTGGCAGAAACTAGCAGAGGCAGTAGCTGAGGAGCTTCACAGGGCAGTAGGTCTGACTGGTCCACTTTCTGGAAGTGCTTATCAAGATACTAAGTTTCTATCACTGAGAAAGGTCCAAATGAACAGTTTTCCTGAAGACTACCATCTCCTAAGGACAGGGAAGCCAGTTCAACAAAGCAGTCAATTACTGTGCCTCTCTCCAGAGTTCAGTCAAACCAACAACCACATAAGAGTTGGAGATGGACTGAGACACAGTGAAGACCTTGACCCTGATGCAGTTCACCCTATCATCCTGCCTATAAAGGACTATGATAACTATTTGCATCACCTATGACCTGAGAAAGTGTTTGCAGAAATTCATTGGAAAGTGTGGTCCCTTGGAGATAGGGAAGCAGTCGACCTCCCATCTCCTAGACTCAGGATGTTCAAACCAGCATTTCATTAAGCAGGCATAAACTGTTTGGTCCCTTCCTGATTAAAGTGGGATGCCACAGTGAGACAAAGTGGGGACTTTTATTCAAATGCCTTACAGCTAGAGCCATACATATAGAAGTCATGATATCAACTGACAGTGATACATTCCTTATAGCTCTCAGAAGATTAATCAGTCATTGTGGAAAGCCACCCTAAATGCAGTCAATGCCCTCACTATCTAACAGTTGCCAAAAAAATAAGATGTCACTTTCAGTATGCCATCAATGGGTCATGCAAAAAGTGCTTGAACAAAAATATTGATTCATTCAGACAGACAGACTTCCTCACCTTACTAAATGAGTCATCATTTTCATGTCTGCATATTGAGGATAGGCAAAGAACTATCTGACTGGGCTAATACATTTGATAATTAGCACTCTCATTAAGAGTGGCAGTGGAGTGTATAAATCTCAAGAGAGTTGAAACATCAAGAGCAGTTGTACAGACAATGTGTGGTGCTATGACACACATTGCCGGTATTGTTCCTGTACAGTGGCTTTTGCTAAGGACCACTGTGAGAAGAATTTTCTCTCAGTAGCTAGGAATGATATATGTTTTTTGTTCAGTATGAAAAACAGGATCATCAGTCATTCAACCATGAATACTGAATTCAGATTCTTATTTTTTAAGTGTTGATTGTATTTGTCAAAGAATATAACCCATATACCAATCTGACTTGACAACTGTGCCACAAATGTGTGCCTGCACTGTATAAGAATGACAGGCAATGTCACCTCCATCCCACAATCACCATTGCCCACTGACATGCTATTGCTGATATGAATTAAGATTTAGACTTCACAATAGTCACATATATAGGTCAGAAGCTTTAGGTTGTGATTTGGATTTGTGGAGAACGAGAAATATTTTCTGTCAAAAATATGTATTGATTGATGAAAATTCAGAATATAAGACAGCTATGCTTTGTTTCTGTCCTCTCCTTACCAATAGAACACACTCAGAATGAAGGCCTTATGTGGCTGCAGAACCTATACAACAAAATCTCTGAAGAAAGCACAACTCTAATTACTGGACAATATTGACAGTGAAAATGTTAGACCTGTGGAGTGTTTTAACGGTGAGGAGATTGTTATTATTGGTTCAACATTTTAATGGTGATTTTTGAAAGATTCATTTTAGTGTAAACCTGACTGCATTTGGCATGACATTCCAGGGAACCCTGGTTGTAAAAACACTGGGTTAGGGTGTACTTTTAACACACTACACCTCTAACTCTCCACCCAGTCAATTATTGTGGCAATTTCCACATCCACTAGAGGGTGCATTTTTTTAAAGCTTACTTTAGATTGCAATACCTGCTGGAAAAAAAATGTGTTCTGTTATTGTTTTCTGTTGGACAACGTCCTCAGGAATCCAGTCCAGTCCAACTTTATTTCTAAAGCACTTTAAAAACAACTACAGCTACAAAGTCTTGTACATCAGGGATAAATAAAATATGACAGAAATATAAAACAAAAATAAACTAGAGACAATAAAATACAGCTAAATAGTATAAAACAAGACAGGTAAAAAAGAAAATCATATAATAAAAACAATAAAACAAGGGAAATCAATTTCTCATGCTGGGTTGAAGGCCAAGGAGTAAAAATGGGTTTTAAGATAAGTTAAAAAAAAAAAAAGATAAAGCATAAGTCAGACAAATGTATAAAGGACAAATACTTTGCTTAACACTTTTATTTGAGGTTGTGTTTTAAACTTGGAAAACAAAGACAACCTTTTTTTCATATCAGTTTTGCATTCTGTATGAGAGACTTACATAACAGAACTAATGATGTGAGAGTGGGTGTAGAGGAATTGAAATCTGAGCTATATGTTCCGCTATATATAAAGGGGGTTGAACAGAGTAAGAATGATGAACAGCAAACTTGTAAACTGGAACTACTTTGATCTTCTTCTGTGACCTGCTTCAGCAGTGAACTTTGCCCTCGCTTTTATAACATCCATCATTCACAGCACCAGGTTGAGGAAAGGGCAAACTTTTTTTTTCTTTTTCCCTTACTTCCATAGCTCTAGAAACACCTGCTTAGTTGCACAAGGTTGGTGTGGGTTGACATGAGATTAAAGACTGTTCATGGATTTAGCCACCTTTTTGTTGGTTTCTGTAGGGTAAAACATTTGAATCTCAAAGTGATAACTGGAAGAGTTGCATTCATCTTCACATTCTCCACCTTTATAATTCAGTATACATTTTTGTTTATTAAAACAAAATTGGGGTTATGGTTAGGGAGATGTACTCACCTCAGTAATGGTTAGTGTTACGGTTATGGAGGGGATGAGGGATTCAGAGTTTAAAACATTGTTAAAACTCTTTTCACATGGTCCCTCTTTCCTGTCATGGACCAACAGTAGTTTAATTTAACCAAAAGGCTAATGCAGGTTCAATGTTGAGCTGATGTAGGAGGAACATTTGCTCCCAAAGAGTCAAAAAAGCAGTTAGTGTTTTACCTCAAAGGATATTTATTAAAATAAATACATTAGATTATTGTAATTCTTTATTATCAGGCTGTCCAAAAACATCTCTAAAAAAAGTCTTTAGTCAGTCCAAAACGCTGCAGCTAGAGTTTTAACAGGTACTAAAAAGAGAGATCACATCTCTCCGGTTCTGGCCTCCCTTCATTGGCTTCCCATAGAATTTAGAATTAAGTTTAAAATCCTTCTCCTCACTTACAAAGCTCTAAATTATCAGGCCCCTTGTTATTTAAAAGATCTGATATTACCTTACCATCCTAACAGAGCACTATGCACCCAAAATGGAGGATTACTTGTAATACCTAGAAATGTCTAAGAGTACAATGAGAGGCAGAGCTTTCAGTTATCAGGGTCATCTCCTTTGCAACCAGCTGCCAATCTGGATTCAGGAGACAGACTATCTGTTTTTAAGAATAGGGTTAAAATTTTCCTTTTTGACATAGCCTATGGAGTTTTTGCATAGGGCCATTAAAGTCACGTGACTCGCGGGGGGTAAACAAACACGCCGTAGGTGCCGCCATCTTGGATGGCAAGAGCAGCAGGTGCGCTGTGACAACCCAGGCGTAACTTGTACTGTTTAGCGATCAGAATGAGTGAGGAGAACACACAGTCACAGTCTGACATAATAACATCCCTATCATCCTCTTCAACAACTGACACTGTGGCCTCTGACACTGTGTCTGCGATGTCTGTGTCAGATTCAGTGGAGTCATTGTCAGCAGTCATAACAGCAGACAAGTCCAGTAGTCCTGCTGCAGCTTCTTTCCGGCTTTCCTGCTCCCTTTTGCCTCTCATTGCTCATGATAGGGTTGCCACATCTTTTTTTTTTTTTTTAAAGTTCAGGACCAAAATCCTTAGTCGTTTAGCACACTGCAGAGCAAAATTTAAATGTGGATTAATTACGCAGCGCCCGACATGGACAGGATCATGATCAGAGGATGAAAGAGGAGTTTTGAATCATGGACGTTTCCCTGTAGTAGTCTGTTTCCTTTTCCAGCCCAGGACAGCAGCAGCACGTCTGGCCAACACCGATCAGACAACAACAACAACAAAAAAAAAAGGTCGATTGTTTTCGCATTTGTTTTTAATCTTGCTCCCGTGCGCTCCTCTGGTGTGCCGAAATGCCTCAGTTGAACGGAGGTGGCGGGGATGATTTGGGGGCAAACGATGAGATGATAACTTTCAAAGACGAAGGGGAGCAGGAGGAAAAGATATCGGAAAACGTGTCAGCGGAAAGGGATGTGGATGATGTGAAGTCCTCGCCGGTGAACGAGCCGGAAAACAACAGCAGCTCGTCGGACTTGGAGGTGAGTGAAGCGCGCTGCGTGTTTTTTTTTTTTTAAAGGCTCTCCACGGCGTGCTGCGTTAAAACGTATCTGATTTTATGCACATTTACAATAGTTTTCTCCCATTTCATGTGTGCATTGTCCTTTGTAGCAAGCAGAGAGGCGCCCCCAAACCAGACCCGACTCAGAAAGTTATGAGAAAGCGAGAGATTACGTCAGTGAAGATAATTATTCAAAAATCCAACTTTTTTTTTTTTTTTTGCATTTCACACCGGCCATTTAATTCCCCGCTTATCCCCTTATCATTAATGACAACTTTCCCCTCATCCTTGCAGCATTGAGAAGGCAGCAAGATGGATCTCTGCATGTTTCCAAGCCAATCATTTCTGCTATTTTCATCTGCTGGGAACCTGTAGAATGACACATTTTCCAGTCCTGGTTGGCCGTATCTGTTGGTACATCCATGGGCAGCACAGGAGTACACCATTTTGCCGAGTTTGTAGGTACACGTGAGCTATGTTGTTTGTTTCACCCTGCTGCTGCTGTTGTTTCTTGCCATCCAATATGGCGGCACACTCTGGCTGGGCCAGTGCTGTGTGCCCCCTTACGTCATACGCAAAAACTCCATAGTTAGAGTTGGATCAGGTGACTCTGAACCCTCCCTTTGTTATGCTGCTGTTTCGACAGCCAGGGGACCTCCTGCAATACACTGGGCTTCACTCCTTTCTTCACTCTCAATATTATATTTTTGCTGGTCATTAACATCTTTCTGCTTCCTCCCATAGATTGAGTCCCCATCATGCTGTTTCCTATCTACATGTCTGTTCTTTTCTTCTTCTTCTCTATCCCCTCACTCCCCAGCCAGTTGCAGCAGATGACTGCCCTTCCCTCAGCCTGGTTCTGCTGGAGGTTTCGTCTTGCTTAAAGGGAATTTTTTGTCTCCACCATCATCAAGTGCTTGTTCACAGGGGATCGCCTGATTGCTGGGGCCTTTCTGCAGTTGTGGGGTTTTCTATTACAGTTTGAAAGTGCTGTGAGATGACTGTTGCTGTGAAATGGTGATATATAAATAAAGATGAATGGAACTGGTTAAGTTAAGTTGGGGTGAGGAGCTCAGTCATCCGGGAAAGGCTCAGAGTAGAACCGCTGCTCCTCCACATTGAAAGGAGCCAGTTGAGGTGGTATGAGCATCTGATCATGATGCCTCCTGGACGCCTCCCACTTGAGGTGTTTCAGGCATGTCCCTCTGGGATGAGACCCCGGAGAAGACCCAAGACTCACTGGAGAGACTTTGTCTCCCAGCTGGTCTGGGAACGCCTTGGTATCCTCTCTGAAGATCTGGAGCAGGTGGCTGGGGAGAGGGAAGTCTGTGCTTCTCTGCTTGAAATGCAGCCTCCGCGACCCGGACCGCCGGAAAAGCAGTAGAAGATGGATGGATGGATGGATGGATGGATGGATGGATGGAACTTGTTAAGTTGTGACTGAAATAGTCTCGAGCAATACTTTCATATGACTGTTTCTCTGACACTTTATAACATGTTACTGATCAAAAAACAACTCTGTAATCAGCCTTATTATGAAGTCATTATGCAGGTGAGAAAAGTTCACCAAGCGGAAACTTTTTCAAAATTCTGCACTGTATTTTCCAGGTATATCATGTCTTGGTTGCTTGCAATATGGAGCTGAGCAGGTTTTGTTCCCTCCTAAAACAGCTGGTTTCTGCAGCTGGAAATGAGGGAGATGAGAGTGATGGCACAGATCCACAACTATAAAGGTGCAGACCATTAAACCAAAACAATGAGCCAAAAGGCAGTAAAATGTACCACAGAGCTGGTGAAATAGAAGCTCATATTAAAAAACAAAAAACAAAAAAAACAACAACTCTAATCTCCAGATTCATTGTCTGTGGGGTGATACTCTGTCTTTGACTGGATTTATGTGTGACACAACATCACAACTGTTTTTTTTTTTTATATATATTTTTCTACCAGATGGTGATGAAGGAACAACCATGTTCTTCTGATGCAAAGCAGTGATTAGGGGTGGATTAAGTGAAAGGCTACCCTTTACAGAACACTGATGTTCCCTGATCAAAGAAACTCAAGCGAGATTCCATCTCTGGTGTTTCATCTCAGATCTGCCAGATGCATCGAGAGCTGTGGCAAAACAGCACCTGTCTTCATGAAGTTCAGCTGTGTTATCTGTCTCTCAATCTGAAGGTTTTGGCTTTATAGTGATTTTCAACATAACTTGAGCAGAAAATGAATCTTCCAGGTGAAAACAGCCCATGATATATAATTTTATTTTCCAATATCGCCACTTAATCCACTGTCCTTATGCAATATCTATGCCATGGCTAGATCTATACCATGTTCAATTTGTATGCTTACTTGGGAAAAGTAAATAAAATGAATGCAGTAAGGCCACTGTTTTGGGCCTTCAGAGACACTCTTCTGTATACCTCAGTTGTATTAAGCGCTTGTTTGAATTACTGATGCCCGTCTTTCTGTGAGTCAGTCTGGTTATTCTCATCGGACAGCAACAAGGCATTAGGGTACAAAGAACTGCTGCTCACCAACATATTTTCTCTTTGTCAAATCATTCTCTGTAAATCCTGGAGATGGTTGTGCTGGAAAATTTCAGTAGATCAGTAGTATATGAAATACCGAGACCAGTATCTCTGGGGTCAACATCTATAGCACATTTAAAGTAAGTTAAATCACCATTCTGATGCTCAGTTTGAATTTCAGCAGCTTGTCTTGACCATGTCTTCATGCCTAAATGAAGCGCCCTTCATATTTAGCTATCTACCCATTCACACACAATTCAAACACTTATAGTGGTGGAGCTGTCATGCCAGGCGCTGGCCTGAACAAGCAGGAGCAACTTGGGGTTCAGAGTCTTGATCAAGGACACTTCAACATGCAGACAGCAGAGAGAGAAGGTATCAGACCACCAGCCATCCGATCAGAGGTCAAATACACTCTCTGCCTACGCACAGCTGCCCCTACACGGCTGCATCGAAAAAGACTGAATATTGTATTTTTTTTTCATAATGTAATTTCAGATGAAAACTTTTATACATTCCTTACCAATAACGGGAAACATTTCAATTAAAAATTAGGACTGTGATATACTGTACAGCTTTAAAAAAAAAAAAAATCTGAATCTCAAATTATTAGTGCTATTTTTTTTTTCCCTTCTTGCCTTGAGAGAGAGCAGTCGCATTTTTCTTCCCTCCTCCCCTGCCTTCCTGATCTATTCCCAGCTTTTGCAATGTTGCGTTTTTGTCTGTGTTTAGTCGCTCTTCTTCTGCTGAATCTTAATCTAAATGGAAATTATGGATTTGGAAGTGGCTTAAATGTGCTATTGTCACTATTTTCAACAAGAATTGGGCCAAGGGGGAGCCCAAAAATTGGAACCTACGAGAGACTCATGGACATTGGAATCCATGCGTCTATGGCAATATTATTGGCTATGATCTCAGGACTTCTATTTTTGGCTGTGGAGTTCCCTGATGCATCAGAAATTGAAGGAAGGTGAGAGAGCGGATCAAGCGGACCCAGCCAGCTCCTTCATCAAATTCGACCAGTTGGGGAGGGCACGAGTAGCGGCAAACGGTGAACTGAATGACAGTGATTCAGTGAAGGAATACATCTGAAAGCCCTGTGCTCTCTATGGAAAAACAGTTTAAGCCTGCATATATAATGGAAGCACAGAATTACACGGGTGAGGACAAATTCTACTCTCTGAGTGCACTGTGCTGATTTGATTTGATTTGACCTTGTTTGCCCCGTGTTTACATTCCTCCTGACTGAGATTAGCGGAAGAACCGGCTCTTATGTCTACCCATACAATCAACAATCAGTTGTTGTCGTCAGCGGATTGGACTCTCAAGGACAATGCCCATGTGCCTTCTGCAAGCAAGAGAGAAACAGAGATAGACTCTGAACTCTGGACTTGTTTATAAGTCACATGATTATAACATCTATCCACTGCCAGGAGGCGCCCTCTGCTGCTCACTAACAACTGTTACATTTACACTACACAATGACATGCAAATATACACACACTGCTCTCCCTCCCTCTGCTGTGTGATTGTCCACTACTGCTAAATATGCATTGAGGGTTTTTTTGCCTGCAATCAAAATTTCGCTTACCCATTAAGCGTCAGTTTGATAAAACATGTTTTTTTCTCTCGCCTATTGTGTCATATCATTTCTTTTCTTTTTTTCTTTTCTTCTTTATGACTGGCGCCTAGCGGCTGCCCCGGCCTTGGATGCGCTCTGCAGAGCGTGCCCAAATGCCAAGTCACGTTTCGTTACCTTGTATTCATACATGTGTAATGACAATAAAGTTGAATCTCATCTCATCTCATCTCATCTCATCTATGTACTGAGTTTGGGAATTCCCCCCAAGCTCAATTTCCTTACTTCACTGTTTATTCCTATTTATCTGCCGTATGGTTATTCTTGTGAGTTCTATGTAGCCTTCGGGTTTCCTTGTGATAATCATTATCTGTTCCCTGTATTTAGGTTCTGTTTGTCATTTTCCTGTTGTGTTTGATTTCTGCAGTTGTTATGTATTATTTTGGAAGTCATTTTATTTTTTGTGTTTTCCTGTGTTTCCCTTTTCACTTTTGACAGCAGTCAGGGTTGTGCAGTCTTGTATGGGTGTGCCCTGCCGCTTGTCAAACTGCCAGCGTCCCCTCCCTCACCTGTCAAACCGTCAGCCACTCTTCCTCATTATTACTGCCAGCTGTGTCCAATTGTTAGTTGTTGCTTGCTTCCCTTACTCAGGTAAGCCCACATCTGTCTCTCATTGTAATCAGTTTGTTCCCTATTTAAAGAAGATTGTTTTTCATTTCACACATAAGAGGTCACACAGGGCTGAATAGTACATTAGTTATCATGAAAAAACACCCAAATGGAAAATGTGATTATTGTGGAAACGATGAAACAGTTGAACATACAGTGGGGTAAAAAAGTATTTAGTCAGCCACCAATTGTGCAAGTTCTCCCACTTAAAAGATGAGAGAGGTCTCCAATTTTCATCATAGGTATACCCCAACTATGAGAGACAAAATAAGAAAAAAAAAATCCAGAAAATCACATTGAAGGATTTTTAATGAATTAATTTGTAAATTCCTTGGTAAAATAAGTATTTGGTCAATAACAAAACTTCATCTCAATACTTTGTTATATACCCTTTGTTGGCAATGACAGAGGTCAAACGTTTTCTGTAAGTTTTCACAAGGTTTTCACACACTGTTGCTGGTATTTTTGCCCATTCCTCCATGCAGATCTCTTCTAGAGCAGTGATGTTTTGGGGCTGTCGCTGGGCAACACACACTTTCAACTCCCTCCAAAGATTTTCTATGGGGTTGAGATCTGGAGACTGGCTAGGCCACTCCAGGACCTTGAAATGCTTCTTACGAAGCCACTCCTTCATTGCCCAAGCAATGTGTTTGGGATCATTGTCATACTGAAAGACCCAGCCACGTTTCATCTTCAATGCCCTTGCTGATGGGAGGTTTTCACTCAAAATCTCACGATACATGGCCCCATTCATTCTTTCCTTTACACGGATCAGTCGTCCTGGTCCCTTTGCAGAAAAGCAGCCCCAAAGTATGATGTTTCTACTCCCATGCTTCACAGTAGGTATGGTGTTCTTTCTCCTCCAAACACGACAAGTTGAGTTTTTACCAAAAAGTTCTATTTTGGTTTCATCTGACCATATGACATACTCTCAATCCTCTTTTGGATCATCCAAATGCTCTCTAGCAAACTTCAGACGGGCCTGGACATGTAAAGCGCACCTATGTGGAGAAAATCCAGGGACACTTCTGTGACACTAGGAACACCAAGCAGATGTGGCAGGGAGTTCGGACACTGACGGGCTTTAAGTCTAGGCAGGGGGTCGATGATGATGACGCTTCTCTTCCAGACAGGCTTAACGGCTTCTTTGCACGTTTTGAAGCATCAAATTCGACAATCAGAGGGAGGGCTGGCCCACCCCAACAATCGGTCGGACCAGCTTTTACCATCAACACAGCGGACACACGGAGGACCCTAACCAGAGTCAACCCACGCAAAGCTGCAGGTCCAGACAACATTCCGGGACGTGTGCTCCGAGACTGCGCGAGCGAGTTGGCGGATGTCCTGACTGACATTTATAATATCTCCCTGAGTCAGGCCATCGTTCCCAGATGCTTCAAGACCTCTATCATTGTATCGGTGGCAAAGAAACCAGTCGTCCTGTTGCACTGACACCAATTGTGATGAAGTGTTTTGAACGGCTTGTCAAACCACACATTACAGCCTGCCTCCCTGCAACACATGACCCGCTCCAGTTTGCATATCGTTCAAACCGCTCCACGAAGGATGCTATAGTCACCACCCTACACTCTGTCATCACCCACCTGGACCAGAAAGACACCTACGCCAGACTCTTGTACATTGATTTCAGTTCAGCATTCAACACCATTATTCCCCAGAGACTGATGGAGAAATTACTCCTTCTCGGTCTGAACACCGCCACATGTCTCTGGATCCTGGATTTCCTGACTGAGAGACCTCAGTCTGTCAGGGTTGGAAACAACATCACCAACTCTGTCACGCTGAGTACCGGATCCCCTCAAGGCTGTGTACTCAGCCCACTGTTGTTTACACTTCTAACACATGACTGTGTATCTAGACACGAGGGGAACCAGATTATTAAGTTTGCAGATGACACCACGGTGGTGGGACTTATTCAGAGGGATGAGGAATCAATGTACAGGGAAGAAGTGAGAGACCTGGAGGGCTGGTGCAGGGAGAACAATCTGGTGCTCAACATGGACAAAACAAAGGAGATGATTATCGACTTCCGGCGGTCACAGCCTGAGCACGTCCCCCTCAGCATCGGCGGCCGTTTAGTGGAGAGAGTAGAGAACATCAAGTTCCTCGGAGTGCAGATCTCGCAGGACCTGACCTGGAGCAAGAATTCCTTGGAGATCAGGAAGCGGGCTCAGCAGAGACTGCACTTCTTGAGGAAACTCAAACAGGCCTCTCTCCCCATCTGCATCCTCAGGACCTTCTACAGAGGTGTGGTGGAGAGTGTTCTGACGTACTGCATTGCTACATGGTACTCCAGCTGCAGTATGTCAGACAAAATAGCCCTGCAGAGGATAGTCAAGGGGGCGGAGAGGGTAATTGGTGTCTCTCTCCCCTCTGTCCAAGAACTTTTTCAGAACCGTTGTAGGAGCAGGGCACTGAACATTGTCAAGGACCATTCTCACCCTCTGCATGAACACTTTGAACTTCTTCCATCTGGTAAACGATTCTGGAGCATCAGAGGCAGAACCACCAGACTGATCAACAGCTTCCTTCCACAAGCTGTCAGGATGCTGAACAGCTGACCCGGAATCTCTCATACACACTACTGCACCTACGGACATTTTGTATATTATAGTTAGTTATTCTTTTTCCCCAAGTATGTCTCAGGGATGTGTGAATGGATGGGGGGGTGGGGGTGGAGGGTGGAGCTATGTGGGAGTGTGTCTTGAATCATGCTGCTTCTTATATGGATGCCGAGAGAAACGCAATTTCATCTTGCCTGCACTACAGTTGTATGTACAGCAATATGACAATAAAGTTTGATTTGATTTGATTTGATTTGATTTACTGGCTTAAGCAGGGGGACATGTCTGGCACTGCAGGATTTGAGTCCCTGGCGGGGTAGTGTGTTTCTGATGTAGCCTTTGTTACTTTGGTCCCAGCTCTCTGCAGGTCATTCACTAGGTCCCCCCATGTGGTTCTGGGATTTTTGCTCACTGTCCTCGTGATAATTTTGATCCCACGGGGTGAGATCTTGCGTGGAGCCCCAGATCGAGTGAGATTATCGGTGGTCTTGTATGTCTTCCATTTTCTAATAATTGCTCCCACAGTTGATTCCTTCACACCAAGCTGCTTACCTATTGTAAATTCAGTCTGCCCAGCCTGGTGCAGGTCTACAATTTTGTTTCTGGTGTCCTTTGACAGCTCTTTTGTCTTGGCCATAGGGGAGTTTGGAGTCTGACTGTTTGAGGTTGTGGACAGATGTCTTTTATACTGATAACGAGTTCAACCAGGTGCCATTAATACAGGTAACGAGTGGAGGACAGAGGAGCCTCTTAAAGAAGAAGTTACAGGTCTGTGAGAGCCAGAAATCTTGCTTGTTTGTAGGTGACCAAATACTTATTTTACTGAGGAATTTACCAATTAATTCATTAAAAATCCTTCAATGTGATTTTCTGGATTTTTTTTTTCTCATTTTGTCTCTCATAGTTGAGGTATACCTATGATGAAAATTGGAGACCTCTCTCATCTTTTAAGTGGGAGAACCTGCACAATTGGTGGCTGACTAAATACTTTTTTGCCCCACTGTACATGTATGCACTGTCCAAAGTATGAGTTTGCACGGTTTGCATTGGTGGACAGTCTGTACAGGAACAAAACCCAGCTCAGTATGAAAGAGATTTTGCAGAGAAGTTCAGGGGATGCGGCCTATAAAGCAGTTTTTAGGTTTATTAGGGCAACAGGACTAATTTCAAGGATATAGGAGAGGAATGCCATTTTGAATCACACTCCATTCCAGAAGGTGGCGGTAATGCACGTACAAGCTGTTTGCCAACCGCTATAAAACATCAGACGAAGAAGAAGAAGAAGAATTTCACACATGAGTTATTCAGAACTCCTTATACAGAGATATAGAGTGATGATAATCAAATAAGTGGCATTAATGCACCTGTAAGCTGGTTGCCAACTGCCAATCAAATCTAAAAGAAGAAGAAGAATTTTCATTGTTGCCGTCTCATCATCTCTTTAAAGGACTGTTTGTCCCTTGTCTCTGCCAGAGCCCAACCTCGCTCTGGCATGCCATCTTTGTAAGTGACTCTTCGTTGTCATTTAATAGTTTGTTCACTTTGCACTTGTTTCTGTTCTTGCCAATTAAACTCACAAACTCACAGTCCAGCGCCTGGTTTGCCCCCCCCCCCACCCCCACCCCCATGTGCCGTACAAAGGCGAACACATGACAATTAGAATATTTAATTTTGAGTTTGAATTAAGCATTTTTAAGAAAAAAAAATCTTAAATCAAGGTTAGTTTGTTTTTGTCTGACAAGACATTTCTTGTGTAGTTTTCTATCATTGTTTTACTTACTGTATGATAGCTTTGACTTGTTTGAAGCAATTTTATCTTGATTTGTTGGCAGACTTTTTTTTCTTAATTTACGTAAAACAATTTGCTGTGGCAACCCCTAAAGGGAGCAATCTAAAGAAGAAGTAAAAATATTTGTTGACTGAAAATTTTGGGTTCTTACCTCCAC
The DNA here is from genome assembly GCA_020510985.1 of Pholidichthys leucotaenia. Lineage (NCBI taxonomy): Eukaryota > Metazoa > Chordata > Actinopteri > Cichliformes > Pholidichthyidae > Pholidichthys > Pholidichthys leucotaenia. The sequence continues at coordinate 78,770,313 of CM035846.1, forward strand.
CAAGGAGGTTATGTTTTCAGGTTGGTTTGTCTGTTCGTTAGCAGGATTACACAAAAACTATGGATTTTGATGAAATTTTCACCAGAGGTAGCCTCTGGGCCAAGGATGATCGCATTAAATTGTTGTGATGATCTGAGCATGTGTTACAGGTCCCAAGGCTGCAACCATGTAAACAGTTATATTTGACTATTGTCTCTGACCCTGGAAACTGTAAAATAGCAGAAACAAGAATGAGGCAGAGATGTGACTTGTATTTTCCTTCAATGCTCTGATAGCAGTCCTTTATTAAACATATTTCTCCCAAATGACCTGTTATTTATTTGCATTATTATGCTATATGATGAATGTCCATTTGACATCAATATAAAACAATATTCTCAATACATCACATGAATCGCTATATCACTTTAAACTGTGACCACAAATATTTCTTTTTAGAAAATCTTTTCTTATTTAAACCCTACTGGTTAGTTTACAATAGGCATTAGGGGAAGAAATAAACATGGACTGAACAATAAATTAAATTGGTACTATAGTGTGTGTGTGTGTGTGTGTGTGTGTGTTGAAATACACCAGGAAATATGTACAGTCACTTAAACAAACTAGAAAAGCGCTCATAGACTGCATACCTCTGTCAAGGCTCCTTCTGTTTGTCATGGATCACCTCCAAAATATAATGGGTTTGTGTGTAGGCCTATAGCCACTTGTGGTGAAAACTGCATCAAAGTCTGTCCATCAGTTTTGGATCATCCAAATCCATCCAGTAGTTTTTGTGTAATCCTCCTGCACAAATACAAACAAAGCCCTTGGTGGAGGTATGCACTCTCAGATCATCACCAAAATGTAATCATCTGTTCCCAGTGGCATTACACACCTTTCCTGAAAATTTCATCAAAATCCGTTCATCAGTTTTGGAGTATTGTTGCTAACACACTGTGAGAAGATAACAGCCTTGGCTGAGGTTTGCATTCACAGATTATGACCAAAATATAATGGGTTCCTCTCTAGCCCAAGAACCACCTCTGGTGAAAATTTCATCCAAATCTATCCAGTAGTTTTTGTGTAATCCTGCTGCACAAAAACAAACAAAGCCCTTGGTGGAGGTATGCACTCTCAGATCATCACCAAAATCTAATCATTTCTTCCTTGTCCCATTTCGGACTTGTCCTGAAAATTTCGTCCAAATCCGTTCATAACTTTTTGAGTTATGTTGGTAACAGACAGACAAACGGACAAACCCTGGTAAAAACATAACCTCCTTGGCGGCGGTAATAAAATATACAAAGTCACCCCACGACCAAAGCACAGCTTATCTCCCATTAAGAAAACCATACTGTACCCCAAACATGCAAACTTAATACTGAAACCAACTGGACCTAACTGTCACGCCGCGCCATTCATCAGCGGCGCCACCTGCTCACGCACCTGACAATCATCAGCGGCGAGGGATAAAGGCCGTCTCGCCCGGAGGCTCGGCCTGAAGCCGGCAGACTTCGTCCCTCACCGTTGTGAGCATACCTCTCTTCAGCATCACTATTTTGGTAAGAAGATCGCTTACCTGTCTTCTTCAGTCTTCTCCCCTGTGCACAGGTGGATTCCCCAGCGGCGGACATCTCCTCTCCATCGCCCAATCCTCGCTGCTGTACGGAGCTCTCCAGGTGGCTGTCTTCCGGGCTTCGCCCCCTTGTTGTGCCAGCTGTCCTGACCCACCAAGTAAGTCCTTCTCTCACCATAAATCCCTCCTGTGTTGGTGTATGCCCGTCACCCTCTCCCTGTGCTCTCTCCATAGGGTTGCTCGGCTGTACGGTCACCTGCCTCTGTGCCTGGAGCAGACACCATCACCAACACATTTACTTCCCGCAGACACGCACTCATTCACCCCTGCTGTTAATAAACTCTTTGAACTACTCTAAGCCTGTGTGTGTGCGTCTCCTGAGCCGTGCATTATGTCAGTACGGCTTCAGCAGAGCGGCTCGGCGGACGGCGGGCTCGCACACCGGCTTACCACTCTCGAGGCTAGAGTGGATCAAATTGCTTATCAACAGCAGGTCATCCTGAATCAATTGGTAATTATCACTGGCCGATTGGACCGCCTGGACCCCCAGCAGCTGTTCCCCCCGGCTCCTCAGGGTGGCGCAGCTCCTGCTGTTCCGGTGGCCGTCCAGCCAGCTCCAGTGGCACCGGTCCGACTCACACCAATTCCGACCCCCGCCCGCTTTAGCGGAAAGCTCGGCGGAGCGCGGGGGTTTGTGATGCAGTGCGAGTCCGTGTTTGACCGTGTGCCCGGAGACTTTCCCTCAGATCACAGCCGAATCGGCTACATAGGGAACCTCCTGGAGGGGCGCGCTTTAACTTGGGCCTACGCTATTATGGCGAGACCCAGTTATGCCACCCTCACCTATGCCGAGTTTGTGAGGCGCTTCCTGGAGGTGTTTGATCACTCCCGTTCCGAGGCGGTCCAGGTCGATCGGCTTCTCGCTCTCCAGCAGGGAAACCGGTCGGCCGCGGATTATGCCATCGAATACCGGGTAGCGGCGGAGGAACTGGGCTGGGAGGAGCGCTCCCTCTGCGGCCTGTTTCTCCGCAGCCTCAATAGTGATCTGAGGGATGAACTGGCTGGACGGGATATCCCCGGAACGTTAGCGGAGCTAACCTCATTGGCAATCAGCTTGGACAACAGGCTGCGCGAGCGCTCCTCAGGACGGAAGCCGTCTGCTTCTCGCCCTCGAGGAGTCCCGCTACGCCTGCCCCAAGCTCGCCCCCTGGCGACGCCGCCACCATCGTGCCCCGAGGAGTCGGAGCCGATGGTGACGGGCTGGGCAAAGCTCTCCTCGGCAGAGAGACAGCACCGCCGTGAGTTGGGTCTCTGCATGTATTGCGGAGACAGTCAACACACGGTAGAGCTTTGCCCACAAAAGCCAAACGGCGGGGTCCGCGAGTCACTGTAGGGGGCCTCGCGGACGTCAATCGGCAAAGTCCCCTCACTCAATTAAAGCTGCCCATCCGTTTTTGCCACAATCCCACTGGGCACCTCACCCACACACTGGTGGATTCGGGCGCAGAGGGCAGCTTCATTTCACAAGGCCTGGCAACCCGATTGGGCATCCGCTGTCAGGCATTAAAACACCCCATCTCCCTGGTCCATCTCTCCCGTGCCTCCCTTGGGAGAGTTTCTCACCAAACCATGCCTGTCCCAGTCATCATCTCAGGGAACCACCGGGAGGAGATGGTATTTTACGTCCTGCCCAACTCTGTGTCGCCCGTCATCCTGGGGTATCCCTGGCTACGCCTCCACAACCCTGTCCTGGACTGGAGGTCCGCTGGGGTATCGGCATGGAGTACCTTCTGTATGGGCACCTGCCTTCAGTCCGCTGCCTGCTCCCCGTCCGCGGCTCCCCCTGTGGCGGATACAGCACCTCCGGACCTGTCACTGGTGCCTCCAGAATTTCACGACCTGGGTATGGTATTTAGTAAATCGAAAGCTATGTCTCTTCCCCCGCATCGACCCTATGACTGTGCCATTAACCTCCGCCAGGGGGCCCCCCTGCCTTCTGGTCGGCTCTACAGCCTGTCGGCGCCGGAGAAGGAGACCATGAATACATACCTGAAGGGATCACTGAGCGCTGGGATTATTCGCCCATCGTCGTCACCCGTGGGGGCAGGGTTTTTCTTTGTCGGGAAAAAGGACGGATCCCTCCGCCCCTGCATAGACTACCGAGCGCTAAATGACATCACTGAGAGGGACCGTTACACCCTGCCCCTCATGGACACTGCCTTTCACTCCCTCCAGGGGGCGACCTGGTTTACCAAGCTGGATTTACGCAGCGCTTACCACCTCGTCCGGATCCGGGAGGGAGATGAATGGAAGACAGCCTTCCGTACCCCGAACGGCCACTTTGAGTATCTCGTCATGCCGTTCGGGCTGACCAACGCTCCTGCCGTCTTTCAGCGCCTCATTAATGACGTCCTCCGGGATTTCATCGGCCTTTTTGTGTTCGTCTACCTGGATGACATCCTTATCTTCTCCAGGTCCAGGGACGAGCACCAGGTCCATGTGAGGCGGGTCCTCCAAAGACTGCTGGAGAATCGTCTGTACGTGAAGGCTGAGAAGTGCGAATTCTACGCTAGGACCACATCCTTCCTGGGATTCATCATCGCTCAAGATCAGGTGCTCCCAGACCCAGAGAAGGTGAAGGCGGTGGTGGAGTGGCCTGCTCCCGCATCCCGGAAGCAGGTGCAACAGTTTGTTGGCTTCGCCAATTTTTACCGCCGCTTTGTCCCAAATTTCAGCTTGATCGTCGGACCGCTGACCCGCCTCACGTCCCCGAAGGTCCCGTTCCGGTGGACTGAAGAGGTCGCTGCTGCCTTTAGGGCGCTGAAGGCGGAGTTCTCCTCCTCCCGGGTCCTTCGCCAGGTCGACCCCGCGCTGCAGTGCATTGTGGAGGTGGACGCATCGGACACGGGAGTGGGAGCAGTGTTATCCCAGCGGTCACCTGACGATGGTGCCAAACGGCCGTGCGCCGCCTTCTCCCGGCGCCTGTCCCCGGCGGAGAGAAACTACGATGTGGGGGACAGAGAGCTCCTGGCCATTAAACTCGCCTTACAGGAGTGGCGCCACTGGCTAGAGGGGGCGGACCTGCCGTTTGTGGTCCTGACGGACCACAAGAACTTAGAGTACTTACGATCTGCCAAGCGCCTGAATGCCCGCCAGGTGCGCTGGTCTTTGTTCTTCGCCAGGTTCCGCTTCTCAATCACCTTCAGGCCGGGCTCCAAAAACGGCCTGCCTGACGCCCTCTCTAGGCAGTTCACCCCCGTGGAGGCTGAGGAGACGCCCCACACTATCCTGCCCAGGTCGTGCGTCCTCGGTGCCATCTCTTGGGACATTGAAGACAAGATCCGGAAGGCGCAGGAGGTGGAACCTGATCCTGGCGGCGGACCGGAGGGAAGACTGTTCGTCCCATCTGCGGTCCGAGGAGAGGTCATCCACTGGCTCCACACCTCCCGGCTCACCTGTCATCCCGGCACCTCTCGGATGATCAGCCTCCTCCAACGGTCCTTTTGGTGGCCAGGCCTGCGGAGGGATGCAGCCCGCTACGCCCGGGCTTGCCCAATCTGTGCCACCAGCAAGTCGGGAAATGCCCCCCCCAGCGGGTCTGCCCCAGCCTCTGCCCGTCCCCGGCAGGCCCTGGTCGCACATCGCACTGGATTTCGTCACCGGACTCCCCGTTTCCAACTCCTTTGACACCGTCCTGACCATCGTGGACCGTTTCTCCAAGGCGGCGCACTTCATCCCCTTGCGAGGTCTCCCTACTGCCCTGGAGACGGCGGGCCTCCTCGTCCAACACGTGGTCAGGCTGCACGGGATTCTGGTGGACGTGGTCTCGGACCGGGGCCCCCAATTTTCTTCCGAGGTTTGGAGATCTTTTTGTAACGCCATCGGAGCCAAGGTGAGCCTCTCCTCCGGCCATCACCCCCAGTCTAACGGGCAGTGTGAGAGGACCAATCAGGAGCTGGAGGCTGCGCTCCGCTGTGTTACTAGATCCAAGCCGACGTCCTGGAGCAACCATCTCGCCTGGGTGGAGTATGCCCACAACACCGCCCGCTCTTCTGCAACGGGGATGTCCCCCTTCAAGGCGTCCCTGGGTTACGACCCCCCGCTGTTTCCAGCGCAGGAGAACGAGGTAACTGTCCCCTCTGTTAGGGCGCACCTTAGGCAGTTCCGCTCCACCTGGGCTGCCGCGCGTCATGCGCTTTTACGCACAGCGGAGCGCAACAGGACCGTGGCGGACCGGCACAGAAGACCTGCCCCGGCGTACAGGGTTGGGCAGCTCGTGTATGTGTCTACCCAGGACGTCACATTAAAAGGCGAGAGGAGGAAGCTGGCACAGCGATTCATGGGTCCCTTTCCCATCACCCGGATCATCAACCCGGTGGCTGTGCGCGTGGCTATTCCCCCCTCCCTCCGCATCCATCCCACTTTCCATGTGTCGAGGGTGAAACTGGCAGTCACTGACCCCCTTTGCCCTCCTCCTGCAGCGCAACCCGCGCCCCGGATGATTGGTGGCCATCCGGCCTGGTCCGTCTCCTCCATCCTGGACTCCCGGCGCCGAGGTCGTGGGTTGCAATACTTGGTGGACTGGGAGGGCTATGGGCCCGAGCATCGACAATGGGTGCCCCCGTCGTTTGTGTTGGACCCATCGCTCATCGCGGACTTCCACCGAGCGCACCCGGATAAGCCATCGCCAGGAGGCGCTGCTAGAGGGGGGAGTACTGTCACGCTGCGCCATTCATCAGCGGCGCCACCTGCTCACGCACCTGACAATCATCAGCGGCGAGGGATAAAGGCCGTCTCGCCCGGAGGCTCGGCCTGAAGCCGGCAGACTTCGTCCCTCACCGTTGTGAGCATACCTCTCTTCAGCATCACTATTTTGGTAAGAAGATCGCTTACCTGTCTTCTTCAGTCTTCTCCCCTGTGCACAGGTGGATTCCCCAGCGGCGGACATCTCCTCTCCATCGCCCAATCCTCGCTGCTGTACGGAGCTCTCCAGGTGGCTGTCTTCCGGGCTTCGCCCCCTTGTTGTGCCAGCTGTCCTGACCCACCAAGTAAGTCCTTCTCTCGCCATAAATCCCTCCTGTGTTGGTGTATGCCCATCACCCTCTCCCTGTGCTCTCTCCATAGGGTTGCTCGGCTGTACGGTCACCTGCCTCTGTGCCTGGAGCAGACACCATCACCAACACATTTACTTCCCGCAGACACGCACTCATTCACCCCTGCTGTTAATAAACTCTTTGAACTACTCTAAGCCTGTGTGTGTGCGTCTCCTGAGCCGTGCATTATGTCACAAACTAAGCAATACAAACCAAAGGCGCGTCCCAAAGCTAATCATGTAGCCACAGTTAGCTTGTAAGCATTGCTACTACTACCACAGCTCTGAACGTACAGTACTCTTTCAATTTTGACAGTGGTTTCTAACATTACAGCATAACACAGGGTTACAAAAAATAATTTTTTTGTAAGTTGGCTGTGTTTTTTCAATTGATTTAAAACAATTTTGCACCGCTGAATCTGAAAATGACATCCATTTCTCTCGATCAGGTGCTAAGTAAAAACCTGTACTTACTTAGTACTTAGTACTGTGCATGTACTTACCTTTATATACTGTAAAGGCAAGTACATATAAATTGAATGTTATGTCATCACTGTTCAAAATTCAGAGAATTTCAATACATATAAAAGAATTTTGCATCATATAAAGCAAAAATACCCGTACATGTAAACAAAAATGTATAAAACAACATGTGGTCATAATTCAAAAAGTTGACCTGATTGAGCAAAACCAATGTGATTTTTGGATTCAGCACATCAAAATTGTCCTAATTCAGCTAAAAAAAAAAAACTTAAGACAATAAATTTGGTGTTGACCAGTGTAATCTACCTGCTCAAAACCCCACACATTTTGTCAGCATATAAAATAATGTTACTGGAAGTACATTTGCACTTTACAAACCTGAAAAATAGCAGAAACAACAATGATCATACAACAATGAACAAGGATCACATTTTACATCTTTCTAATTGACAGTAAGCCATTATCTCTTACCACTTTCAAGTTATAGCCTTGGAAATCTAAACTATTTTATTGACAAAAAATATTTACCACTCTTGACCACTAGGGTTTATGTCGCAATTCAGCAGCAGTCACACTCAGAGAGTTAACAGCCGGTTATTATTCAAGAATTTTGCAAACTTCTCTTCCAATTTCTTTCTCAATTGCTCTTGTTAACAGGGCGATAGTGCCCCCCCCACCCTGATTGAACTCAATGACAACCTTCCACTCATTCCCTACGTCATCAAACTGCCATCCATGTTGGCTAGTTCATGTTTTCTTCGCATTGTTACTTCCTCCCTCGTCACTGTCATCTGACCCGCTTCTAGCTCTTGGTGCTTCCTAGCTGCTCTTTTCAGCCTCCCAGACCTGGGTATTATCCACTCCATCTCATTTTTATCAAGCCCGTCAGAGCTACAGTGGGGCAAAAAAGTATTTAGTCAGCCACCAATTGTGCAAGTTCTCCCACTTAAAAGATGAGCGAGGTCTCCAATTTTCATCATAGGTATACCTCAACTATGAGAGACAAAATGAGGGGGAAAAAAAATCCAGAAAATCACATTGAAGGATTTTTAATGAATTAATTGGTAAATTCCTTGGTAAAATAAGTATTTGGTCACCTACAAACAAGCACAATTTCTGGCTCTCACAGACCTGTAACTTCTTCTTTAAGAGGCTCCTCTGTCCTCCACTCATTACCTGTATTAATGGCACCTGTTTGAACTCGTTATCAGTATAAAAGACATCTGTCCACAACCTCAAACAGTCAGACTCCAAACTCCACTATGGCCAAGACCAAAGAGCTGTCAAAGGACACCAGAAACAAAATTGTAGACCTGCACCAGGCTGGGAAGACTGAATTTGCAATAGGTAAGCAGCTTGGTGTGAAGAAATCAACTGTGGGAGCAATTATTAGAAAATGGAAGACATACAAGACCACTGATAATCTCCCTCCATCTGGGGCTCCACGCAAGATCTCACCCCGTGAGGTCAAAATGATCACGAGAATGGTGAGCAAAAATCCCAGAACCACATGGGGGGACCTAGTGAATGACCTGCAGAGAGCTTTTTTTTTTTTTTTTTTTTGACTTTGTACCCATAGGTAGATTTGTTCTGCAGTCCGGTGACAAGCCACCAGCTGCCGGTCGCTGCGTGCACAAGCGCCCCTTAACTCCCTAACCTGCATGTTTTTGGCATGTGGGAGGAAACCGGAGAAATCCCAGAGTAAACCCACGCAAACACGGGGAGAACATGCAAACTCCACACAGATCACTGTTGGCCGGGGGCAGGGATCGAACCCACGATCTCATGATCCCCGCGGTCCCCCGGCCGAGAGTAAACTGTGCTGCCGCGGTGCTAACCACTGCGCCACCGTGCAGCTGGGACCAAAGTAATAAAGGCTACATCAGAAACACACTACGCCGCCAGGGACTCAAATCCTGCAGTGTCAGACGTGTCCCCCTGCTTAAGCCAGTATAGGTCCAAGCCCATCTGAAGTTTGCTAGAGAGCATTTGGATGATCCAGAAGAGGATTGGGAGAATGTCATATGGTCAGATGAAACCAAAATAGAACTTTTGGGTAAAAACTCAACTTGTCATGTTTGGAGGAGAAAGAACACCATACCTACTGTGAAGCATGGGGGTGGAAACATCATACTTTGGGGCTGTTTTTCTGCAAAGGGACCAGGACGACTGATCCGTGTAAAGGAAAGAATGAATGGGGCCATGTATCGTGAGATTTTGAGTGAAAACTTCCCATCAGCAAGGGCATTGAAGATGAAACGTGGCTGGGTCTTTCAGTATGACAATGATCCCAAACACATTGCTTGGGCAATGAAGGAGTGGCTTCGTAAGAAGCATTTCAAGGTCCTGGAGTGGCCTAGCCAGTCTCCAGATCTCAGCCCCCTAGAAAATCTTTGGAGGGAGTTGAAAGTCCGTGTTGCCCAGCGACAGCCCCAAAACATCACTGCTCTAGAAGAGATCTGCATGGAGGAATGGGCCAAAATACCAGCAACACTGTGTGAAAACCTTATGAAGACTTACAGAAAATGTTTGACCTCTGTCATTGCCAACAAAGGGTATATAACAAAGTATTGAGATGAACTTTTGTTACTGACCAATTTTACCAAGGAATTTACCAATTAATTCATTAAAAATCCTTCAATATGATTTTCTGGATTTTTTTTTTCTCATTTTGTCTCTCATAGTTGAGGTATACCTATGATGAAAATTGGAGACCTCTCTCATCTTTTAAGTGGGAGAACTTGCACAATTGGTGGCTGACTAAATACTTTTTTCCCCCACTGTAGATGCCATAATGTTACAGTCAGAATACAGTTTATGCTATCCGTCACAAACAAATCACTCCTACCGCCAACCGAACACAGACGTAAATGCCGTCTCAACCTTCCACCTGTCGAAGTCTGTGTTTCTGTGTCTGTCTGTCACGATCATAGGACTCGTTAAAAGATCATAGGATCGCCTATGATGTTCCTATGACCTCTACATGATTGCCTATGATGTTCTTATGATCTCAGGCATCATAGGACTCACTATGCCATCATCAAAGATCAAAGGCAGTCATCATTCATGATCATAGGACTCGCTATGACATCATCAAAGATCATAGGACTCACTTTGATCTCTACATGATTGCCTATGATGTTCCTATCATCTCAGGCATCATAGGACTCACTATGCCGTCATCAAAGATCAAAAGCAGTCATCACTCACGATCATAGGACTCGCTATGACATCATCAAAGATCATAGGACTCCCTTTGATATCATCAAAGATCAAAGACAGGCATCACTCATCATCACCACTCTATATACAGTATAATTCAAGAAATCTGTCACGATGTCACGATCATAGGACTCGCTAAAAGATCATAGGACTTGCCATGACATCATCAAAGATCAAATGCAGGCATCACTCAGGATCAAAGGACTCGCTATAACATCATCAAAGATCAAAGGCAGGCATCACTCACGATCATGGATCGTGAGTGACTGATAAAATATTTGGTTTCTACGGGCATTCACGGGTATGCACGAGTCCATTATAAAAAAAAATAAATGTTTTACAGAAACCTTTTAAGAGCCCCTTTTATTAACCTAGTCCAAACTACATACACATCAAGCTAACACTTTAATCAAGGAGCTCATATTTCTGTGTGCTATACAAGTGTATGTACTGCTTGAGAACTATTTTAAACTGTGACTGTAAAGTCTTATTCATGCTGCATTTCCCCTCTAGTCTGCTTTGGTCCGTGTGCACTTTGGATGAGCCCAGCACGCACGTGGCACTGTTCATGCTCACTTTTTTCACCTACCCAGGCCAAGTGGTTGACGCATGAGCACAACCATAATTTGTAGTTTCACTCCTGCCAGATAGGTAGCGCCAATGCCCTGATGTGCCAGGATTTTCACCAACGAAGAAACGCCGTTTTCTTTCTGCTGCTTGACTGTCCGATTTTCACTCCTTTTCCACGAAGATGTTGCTGCTGCTGCTGCTGCTGCTGCTGCTGCTGATTTATGTATGATTCTTTTTCTTCTTCTTTTAGATTTGATTGGCGGTTTGCAACCAGCTTACAGGTGCATTACCGCCACATACTTCACTTTATATCACTCTTCTTCTTCTAGATCTGATTGCCGGCTGGCAATCAGCTCACCATTTTGTGTGTCTGTTTTTCCTTATAACTTTGTGACATTTTCCTCATAGCTTTGTATGTTCCACTTCCTCGTTGTCTTCTTCGTCTACTTTGTCTTGTATGCTGAGCCGATCTCGCCACCTCGTGAATGGGATGTTCAGTTTTGCGCATGCGCTTTTCAACACGTTCAGGTTGTGGGCAGGCGGTGCGGTAACAAAATTTGGGCTGCATGCGGTCATCCACGGTCGAGCACTGCGGACACTAGCGGAGTGGAGACGATGGTGTAAATTTTGTCGCGTTGTGGTGGTATGGGTGGGGGATTCTCCACCCAGAGAATATAGCTGAGGAAGGGGGGAACAATGGACTGAAGGAGGAAGTGTCAACGGGGGGGTATCAGATGGGACAGTAAGGACTATGCGCTCCCCGGGGAGCCGAGGAACTGCCGGAGCCATTGGAAGAGCAAAGGGTGTGAGAGTGGTGCCGGCGTTATGTCATGTTAATGTGCCACACAGGTCTTTGTTCCAAACAATGTATTATGGTCGGAAGTTCCAGGTCTCAATGCTTCCAGAACTCAGCTCATGGCACCTTGCACCTGAAGTGGTCTGCAAAACTCTCATATACAGAATTGGGTGGCAGGTTTGTGTTTTTATTAAAATCTTGGTTGATTAAGTGATCAATGGTTGCAAAAAGGACTTTAGGGTCATTGCTATAGGTTGAGATTATGTTGGCAAAATACTCAGTTCTCGATGTTTTGACTGCATTATTGTGTATTTTTAATTTATTCTGTTGTATTTAGTAATTGACAGTTTATTTGTTTTTCCACCATTTCCTCTCCACCATCCTGCACTGTCTTTCCAATTGTTGGATCTGGTTGTTTCTCCATGGAGGCTTTGGTTTATATCTAACGGTCCTTGAGATTATTGGGGCAACTTTGTCAACGGTTGATCTTAATTTACTGTTAAAATTATCAACAATAAAATCACATGATGTAGATAAAATAATTGGGGGAGTGCTGCGTAAGAGTTTGATAAAATCATCAGCCACTTGAGGTGTCAGATGGCGCTTCCTCACAGTTTGCACCGAGGTCTCCCATTGCATAAAACCAGTGATGTTAAAAAACACACAGTAATGGTCAGATATAGCCAAGCCAACAACAGAGGACACACTGGTGGGCAGGCCATGGCTATTGACAAGATCCAGAGTGCATCCCCTGTTGTGAGTCGGCTGCATGACATGTTGAGTAAAATTCATGGACGTGAGCAGGATATAAAAATCTTCTGACATATGGTCACCCTGCTTATCAGTGTGTAGATTAAAATCAACGGAAATCAGAATAAAATTATATGAGAAGTGGATTATTGATAAAAACTCAGAGAACTCATTAATAAAAAAAAGGGCAGTATTTGGGTGGTCTGTAAACTGTGATGCATAAAGTTGCAGGGTTGCTAAAGACAACTGCATGGTGCTAAAATGTGGTATATTGATCGGGTAAGATATGCTTTACTTCAAGTGAGGAAGAAAAAAAATAGAAGCAGTACCCCCACCCTTTCTGCCCTTTATTGTGGAAAAAACTGAAATAAAATTTGGTAGACAGGCCTCAGTGAGAACCACTGGTGCATCCGTGCCAAGACACGTCTCTGTTAACAATAAACAGTGAATCTTAATATCTAAAATCAGGTCATTGATGATAAAAGTCTTGTTGGCAAGTGACCGTATATTTAAAAGAACCATATTTAGATAGGTGGTGAATTATTTATGGATGGGTAATTTCTTTTCTGTGGATTATTGTTAGGAGACTGATCCACAGGAAGTAGGCAGTGCTGGCGTGAGTTTTTATGAACTAAATGTTTTATGGCTGGAGGTCTGTCTTTGATCAATGTCCTAATGGGGAAAGTGGGCAGTGAATGAATTTCCAGACCAGATGGTAGAGGCTGACAAAAATGGGGCTGGTGCTGGATAGTGGTCTTCCTGAAGGTCAGAGATGTGAGTGGATCTGGGGGGGAGGGGTCATGGGATGTAAACAGTCAATTGTGTGTTGTGGTTTGAATGATATGCATCAGGTTTGCTGCTAAAAGCCGGCTACCTGATGCATTTAAATGTATGCTGTCGGATTTATAGAGAGTGTGGTGGCCCCAAAACAAGTTAAAATTGTCAGTAAAATTAATGTTGCTGCTGAAGGCGGACTTGAGCCAAGAGAGGGCAAGAACACGACTAAAATGGTCTGATCAATGGTGCAGTGTGGGAATGGGGCCAGAAATAAAAACAGACCTTCCGCTGTTTGATACGATATTAAAAAGTTTGCAGAAGTCATTTTGAGTAATTTCAGACTGTCTGCGGGTGGTGTTGTTAATCTCTACATGAATATTAATCTGTGTAATGGAGGGGGGATGTTACTGCAGCAGATCCGGGAGCTTTACTAACAGGCCAGGGACAGTGGCTCCTGGGAAACAGTGAATGATAGTGTCATGACGTGTTAAGCTTTTGACTGCTCACGCGCACGATGCCAAACACAGGATGAACCACACAGAGGGGCACGTTTGACAGTTTATTAATAGCAAAAACACAGCAATGCACAGCTACAGAAATAGTCACTCACCAGAGGAATGGACCTGTGGAGAGAAGACGAGAGCCGTGAACTGAGGAGTGGAGCAAGGGGAAAATGGGGGAGCCAAATTGCCACTTACTTGGGAAATCCACAGATGACCGGCAGGACCAGCAGGGAATAGATGAACCAGTAGGGTAGAAGGGAGTAGTGAAGCTGATGGTGCCTGACCAGGGAAATGAAGTTGCTGATGAGCAGTGAGGTGGAGCAGGAGAGCGCGTGCAGTCCCGGGGACACACCTACACAGTGGCAGCAACCTGAAAGAGAGGAGGAAAAAAGGAGGTTAACAACGTGTTAACGGTTCCAACGATATAGCTAGTCCGATTGACGGGCAGTATACCCAGACGAGCCAGCGTTGACTGTGTGGAGGAGGCCTCCTTAAATTCACTGGCTGATGAGCGGGCGCAGGTGTGTCTTCTGCCTCAGGTGCCATGATGAGCTGGAAGAGATGGGACCGGAGGGGAGGGGCACGCTCCCGCTGCTCATGACAGATAGAGTTAAAATACCTGATGATGGAGTCCCCGACGATCATCGTGATTGGAGGAAAAAGTGGGCGGGATGTTGGTGGTTGCAGGGTCTCTCGGCGAGAGTCAGTGCTGTGAGGTGGCGGCAGATTAGGGGTCCCGTCGTTGGGACAGGTAGGACCCCATACCTCACCAGCCTATGGGCAGGGAAGCAAAGCGGCACCAGAACCGGAAGAGGGATTCCACGACTTCTCCTTGCAGTGTGGCCTCCCAGAGTGCCAGCAAACAACCTCCCTCAGGATCATATACTGGGCACAGGACTCTCGAGAATAGGGCTGGAGCCACCAAGGCTCGGCTGGGGCTGTGACAGCCACCCCACTGCTGTCAGCGCTCAGCGGAGGAAAGGCCGCTGGGTCTTCCAACGAAGGGATCGGTGTGACATCAGTGGGGGCTGCGTGTTGAGCGGAGCCTGGATGAGCTGGAACCGGTGAAGCAGGAGCATTGGTGGAAGGTGGATTATCACCTGTTGCCAGAGCCTCATAGCGGTTGGAGACAGACAGAGGAGGGCTGGTGGTAAATGCGTCTGAGACCCTTTTTTTGCCCCAGAACACCACTTCAGACTCGGCCATCTGATTTGGCGTTGAGCAGAAGGAGGGCCGTGAACAGGTGGAGGAGTTCAAGGCCACTGTGTCTTGGAGGGCTGAGACACTCAAGGCTGTTTTTTTGGACTCCTGGGCTGCTAAAAGACTCATCATCTGTGACAGCAGTGGAAGACGTAAGCTGAAGTTGGAGAGGAGCGTGTTTTTCTGCTGCAGTTCAGTGGAGAACTGTCGGATATCCTCCTCAAGGTCTGTAATTTTCTTTTGTGGTTTCTCCAGGAAAATTTTATCATCCCCAGGCACTGGCATGTCTATCATTGCCTTTAAAAAACATAAACGGTCCAGCAGTTGGGTGTCATGAATGGCCCCTCGGGGCAGAGAGAAAGACCCACACGCTGAACTGTGAGTTGTCGATTTATTGAAAATAACAAAAACATAAAGTCCAAAACGGTGCTCAAACATAAAATTCCAGCAAGAGAGGGAAACTTACAAATTATGCACCAGAGTGAGGACAGGGCTCTGGTGGAGACAAGGAGAAACTCAGGTGAGACTTACTCAAGACAGCGGCAACATGAAACGAAAATGCTGTCCTTAAATAGGGTCAGAACAAATAGCACAAGTAATGCCAGGTGTGTGGTCACAAGAGGGGGCAGAAGGTAGCCATGATTAATAATTTGGATCAGCTGGAAGTAATGAGAGGCGAGCGACGGGCTGACAGCTGACAGGGCAACGCCCACACGGAACACTAACCAGGAAATGCCCTGACAGCTATCAACCACAACAATAAGGAATTAGAAGAATGAAATATAAACAAGTAAAAACTGAGAAATAGATACCAATTCATACAGAATCAGAACATAGTAAAACTCAGACATAAACAAGAAAATAAAAAACATTGCAGGGATAATAAAAAACCAAAAGGCACAAAAATACAACAAATATATCAATACAGAGAAAAAAAACACAAGACTGAGCATTGCAGAAACCTCCGTGCTCAGCTTGTGACAGAGTCCCCCTTCTAAAGGGGTGGAGCCCAGACACCGCAGGGTAACATCAAAAGAAAAAGAAAGACCCCCCCCCCCAACAGGAGTACAACAATAATCCACCCAGGGTGGGTGGTGGGGGGAACAGGGTAGGAGGGAACAAAACAACCCAGCTCAGGACCCACACCAGGCAAAACCCCAACTCCCCTAAGCCCCCTGGACCGACGAGCTAGACAGTTCAGGCGGATGGCCAGAGTCCCAGGCACCCCAGATATCATGATGGAATGAGTTGGGTGGCCTCCCAGAGAATGTGGGCCACCCAACTCCACAGCACAGTCTGTCGAGTGGTCTACCAGAGTTTTTCAACCACCTGAACAGAAGGGGTAGTCAAGGAGGCAGCTGCCCAACTGGAAGCCTTAGTGGTGAGCAGGACAGGGGAGGTGGGAGAGCCACGACAATGTCAGGAGGAGGAGAGGGAACCCCAACGGTGTCTGGCAGAGGAGAGGGAATGACGACGGCATCTGGCAGAGGAGAGAGGAACAACAACAGCATCTGGCAGACAAGAGGGAATCCCAACGGTGTCTGGCAAAGGAGAGGGGACCATGCGGCGTCTGGCAAAGGAGGGGAAACCATGACGGCATCAGGCAAAGGAAATGGGACCACGACACCCTCGGACTGGCCAGCAGGACCCTTGGTGGTGCCAGACCGGGACATTGTAGCACCCATGTTGGGCCCGGACTGGGCCAATGCTGCACCCTCAGAGGCCCCAGGCTGGAACGGAGCACCCGCAATGACTTCCACTGGAAGGGAAGCAGCACCCACAGAGGATCCAGCCTGAGCTACAGCTACACCCTCAATGGACCCAGGCTGGTCCAAGCTGAACCCTTGGAGGCCATGGGCTGGAACGGAGCACCCGCGATGACCTCCACAGGGAAGGAAGTCCCACCCACGGGGGACCCGGACTGGGCCAAGGCTGCACCCTCAAAGGCCCCAGGCTGAGACGGAGCACCCACGATGGACTCTAAAAGAGGGAGCACAGCACCCACGAAGAAAGACCTCATCCGGAGGGGGAGCAGCACCCACGGAGATCCCAGGCTGGGATGGAGCGCCCATGACGACCTCAGCGGAAGGAGCTGGACCCATGATGATTTCGGGCAGAGAGCCGGGACCCACACAGACTTCTGGCAGAACTGGAACATCCTCAGTGACCCTGGGGGAAAGCTCAGGCAAAAGAGGCAGAGAAACAGGGTCAGGGTCACTGGTGGCAGTGGAGCCCGGCGAGGTGAGCTCAGACACAGCTGATGGCTGCGCTTGGCCCTCCCCACCAAGAGCCAGGCAAGATTGCTCCAAAATAGAAGCAACAAAAGCATAGGATGGCACTTGCCTGATCTCAAGCTCCACCGCCGTCCAATACTCCATCGATCCAGGCGATGGTTCTTTGGGCCCAGCCCTCTGGAGGTCAAGCTCCGATTCTGGTGCGGTGGCCCCTGCAGCAGACATGGAGGTCGATGCAGCCCTGGGAACCTCCAGCGATTTGGCACGCACAGGTGTCTTACCTGGCGTGGCAACAGAAGGTCCGTTTTCTACTGGCACTGGATCCTGCTCAGCTGAAGCCCGGGGACACTCCTTTGTTGGCACAGGTGTCAGCTCGGTCTCCGCACCTTTCCTCTTTCCAGGGCATTGCTGCGGGGGTGGAACCAGGTCCTCCTAAGTCGCAGGCTCCTCCATCGTCCGGCGACTCAGTTCTGGGGCTTGCAGACACTCGGGAAGAAAAGGAGGAGACACAGAGAGGACAGGTGAAAAGTCTTTTGCTGCAGCAGTGGGTGAGGGCTCCCAGGACTGTGGGGATTGAGCCTCACAACTGTGAATCAGGCAAGATAATTCATATGTTGGTAAAAGAGAGTAAAATGACACTTGCCTGTTTTCCCGGGGCATGATGTTTTCTGCTGCAGCAGGTATGGAATCCATCCTCTCTGTTGCCTCAGCAGTTGTGGGCCCCTCAGTGGAATGTGGATGAGCCACCCCTGCAGCCACGGTGACGGGTGGAGCCAGGAAGGACACGGATGACCTCTCAGCAGCAGGAGGAATCGCCGAGGGGAAGCAGTAAACAGCAGCTGTGGATAAAGAAGAAGCTGGCTTAACAACTGGAGAGGAAAAACACTGAGGATGCACTGCCGCAGGACTCTTCTGCCTTGGTGAAGGGGAGGTAGCTGTCTCAGCGGTGGAGGTTTTTCTCTGGCAATGGCGTCTTGGAGCGGATGGTGAAGACGTCGGCTCCTGCAGAGGAGGAAGAGGGCCCGATGGAACCTCCTTCGGTTCCTGGGCGAGATCCGGGAGGAACCATGGGTTAAACTCACGAAGGAGCTCAGTCTCTGCTATAGCAACCTGCCTGCGATCCTCCTGCTCCTCGGCTGATGAATCAGGCTGGTTTTCGGGAGGAGGAGGCGAAGCTGCAGCTGGAGAACAGCGAGGGACTGGAGGCCTCCATGTGTGCGGGCGCTTGCTCTTCGTCGGAACAGGCACTGACATATGAATTGATTCCCCCAGCCCGTGAGTCATCGATGGTGAGAGGAATACCAAGAGAAGTAGGTCATTGAGCTCCAGCTGGTTCCATAGGCTGGGGCGTGCCTCGAGTACCTGCGCCGCACCCTCCAGACAATCTTGGTCCGGTTTGGGGGTACAGGAGGCATGGGTCTGCGTGGCGATGTCCTCCAATACACACACAGACCACCTCTCTGCTTCGCTGAATCCCAGGGTTGAAAAGTCCGGGTGACAGACAGCCCCACAGAACAGATAAGTGATAACAAAGGCAAAAATCCAAAACTCACAGCAGCTGGGTCATTTACTGGCTGCAGTCATGGAGTTCCACAGGGATCTGTGCTAGGACCTACTCTTTTTAGTTTATACATGCTTCCGTTAGGCAACATCATAAGAAAGCACTGTATACATTTTCATTGTTATGCAGATGACACACAATTATACCTGTCAATGAAGCCAGATGATAGTAATCAATTAGCCAAGTTAGAAGCCTGTCTTAAGGAAATCAAAGCTTGGATGACTTGTAATTTCCTGTTATTAAATTCAGATAAGACTGTAGTCATTCTTGTTGGTCCAAAAAAACCTGAGAAATACCTTTCCAAATCAAACTCATAGTTTGGATGCGGTTACTCTTTCTCTTAATAGTTCTGTGAGTAACCCTTGAGTTATTTTTGATCAAGATCTGTTTTTCAAACCACATATCATTTGCCTTCTATCATTTGCGTAATATTGCCAAGATTAGGAGCATCTTGTCTCAGAGTGATGCTGAGAAGCTGATCCACGCTTTTGTTAGCTCGAGATTAGATTATTGTAATTCTTTATTATCAGGTTGTCCTAAAACATCTTTAAAAAGTCTTCAGCTGATCCAAAATGCTGCAGCAAGAGTTTTAACAGGTACTAGAAAGAGAGATCATATCTCTCCGGTTCTGGCCTCCCTTCATTGGCTTCCCATAGAGTTTAGAATTAAGTTTAAAATCCTTCTTCTTACTTACAAAGCTCTAAACAATCAGGCTCCTTTTTATTTAAAAGATCTGATACTACCGTATCATCCTAACAGAGCACTACGCTCCCAAAATGCAGGTTTACTTGTAATACCTAGAATCTCCAAAAGTACAATGGGAGGCAGAGCCTTCAGTTATCAAGCTCCTCTCCTGTGGAATCAGCTGCCAATCTGGATTCGGGAGTCAGACTCGATCTCTGTTTTTAAGAATAGGGCTAAAACCTACCTTTTTGATATAGCCTACAATTAGGGAGGGATCATGTGTTTTCTGAACCCTCCCTTAGTTATGCTGCTAATAGGTTTAGTCAGCCGGGGGACCTCCAGTAATGCACTGGGCCTCACTCCTTTCCTCACTCTCTATGAAATATTTTTTTTTTGCTGGTCATTAACATTTGTTTGTTCTCTCCCATAGATTGAGTCCCCATCGTGCTGTTTGCTCTCTACATGTCTGTTCTTTTCTTCTTCTCTATCCCCTCACCCCCCAGCCAGTCGCAGCAGATGACTGCCCCTCCCTGAGCCTGGTTCTGCTGGAGGTTTCTTCCTGTTAAAAGGGAGTTTTTCCTCTCCACCGTCGCCAAGTGCTTGCTCACAGGGGATCGCCTGATTGCTGGGGTCTTTCTGCAACTGTGGGGGTCCTCCCTACAGTTGATAGTGCTATGAGATGACTGTTGTTGTGAAATGGCGCTATATAAATAAAGTTGAATTGAATTGAATTGAATATTAAATTTGTTTCTAAGACTGCCTTCTATCATTTGCGTAATATTGCCAAGATTAGGAGCATCTTGTCTCAGAGTGATGCTGAGAAACTGATCCACGCTTTTGTTAGCTCTAGATTAAATTATTGTAACTCTTTATTATCATGTTGTCCTAAAATATCTTTTAAAAGTCTTCATTTGATCCAAAATGCTGCTGCAAGAGTTTTAACAGGTACTAGTAAGAAAGATCATATCTCTCCGGTTTTGGCCTCCCTTCATTGGATTCCCATAGAGTTCAGAATTAAGTTTAAAATCCTTCTCACTTACAAAGCTCTTAACAATCAGGCCCCTTTTTATTTAAAAGATCTGATACTACCCTATCATCCTAATAGAGCATTATGCTCCAAAAATGCTGGATTACTTGTAATACCTAGAATCTCCAAAAGTACAATGGGAGGCAGAGCCTTCAGTTATCAAGCTCCTTTCCTGTGGAACCAGTTACCAATCTGGATTTGGGAGTCAGACTCGATCTCTGTTTTTAAGAATACGGTAAAAAACTTCCTTTTCGATATAGCTGTCATGTTCGGGGTCGTCACCCCGAGCATGACTTGTGGCTCTTGGGTTTAATTATTGATTATTAATTCCAGCTGATGGATTGAGCTTTGCTCTCCACCTGCCCCACAGCCATGCCTCCTCCTCACCAGGCATCCACCGGCGGTATGGTTCACCACATACACACTCACACACTCATGCACGCATACACACTCGTGCATGCATGCACACATACATTCACACGCACGCACGCACGCACGCACGCACGCACACACTTGTTCAATAAGTCACGCCCACAGCTGTGTCCATTTGCCCTCATTCTGGATTTGTGTATTTATAGGGTAGAATGTGACCAGCTGTTGTGGCAACTTAGCAATGTCAACCTTGGACATCCAGACTCGCTTCTGTTGGTTTTCCCTCGGACTGAATCATGTTGTTCCTTCAGAGCCTTTCTGCTCCGACACCATAGTAAGTCTTTCCTTGTGCCTTTTTCTCCGCTCCTGCTTAACTGGAATGCGTTAGGCATTCCTGTTGAACCAACTAAGTTTGTAGCCTGGTGTCTTCCCCTTGCCAGTGTGACTGTATTTGGACATTCTACACATCCACCCATTGTAAATAAACACATTGCTTACTCTGTATTTTGGGCTCGCTGCCATTTCATATGTTGGCTGTGCAGTTTGCGGCGTGAACATGGCAGTAAGTTGCCAACAAAAAGGAGCCCAAGCAGTAAGTAACATGTTAACGCGTTTTGTTTATTGCCCTTACCATGTTTGAAGTCCAGGATGGATACAGCTGGAGGACGCGGCTATCCAATTCGTCTCGGGTGGGAATGCTGCCGCACACTCATGGAGGTGCATGGCCTGATCTCCACAGCGCACCTATATTCCACCCCGAGAGACATGTCATGGTTTCTGGGACTTGCTGAAGCTGCAGCTCGTCAGTGACCTCAGCTCCAGGAGCACGCTGAGGGTTGGGAGAGGCTCTGTCTGATAGCTGCGTTTCAACGCAAGAATGGTGGCAAAGGAGGGAAATCTCCGAAGAAGCCCGAAGAGAAACGCTCTCCTCCGCTGGCGGCCATCTTGTCCTCTCCTCCATCGCTCGTTCCAAGATGGCGTCCACCAGGTCGGCAACATCGGCGGCACCCAGAATCCCGGAGGAACAATCCAGCTGCGTCAACTGCTTCCACACCGAGCTCAGTCACTTCGTAGTGGATCATCAGTCCCGAGCAGTCCAGTCTGCAGGATCTCCCTCCGTATCCGCTGCGAGGTCTTCTTCCTCGGGTTGTTCACTGGTGGCAGTGGGGCGCTTGCTTTCTTCACCGGGGTATCCCATTTCTGTGGCTAGGGGGGCAGCTCCCAGACCTTGTCCCAAGGAGCCAAGCACCGCCCCTCCTGGTCGGACAGGTGAAGACGCCCAAACAGCAGCAGCTGCAATTTACACCATAAACCGAGAGAACAGGCAAGTACATTTTCATTTGACTCATATTAATAATGAAACGTCTTGCCTGATTCCCGGTAGGGAGGCTCAGGGAAAGCAGTCCCCTGAGCTCTCCCTGCCTTCTGCTGTTAAAAACTGTTCACCAGCTCTCTCTCCTCTCCCCTTTGTGTGCCTGCTGGAGTTGAGCAGCCAGGATCAGGAGGAGCTAGAGGTCCGGTGTCCCCCCGCAGCCACGGTGAACCAGGTCCCAGCCGCCATGCCGGAAGAGTCACCAGTGTGGATCATGACAGCTGGGAGAGTTAAGACTGCAGTGACCATCACGCCTGCTGTGGAGGCCACCACAGCAGAGTCAGCACCCGAGCAGAACCTTGCGGAGGCTGAACCTGAGGAGACATTGCCCAGCTCGCCGAAGTCCTGGACGATGGTAGAGCTTGAGCTAAGGCAAGTGCTCTCTTTCATCTTTCTCTTTTCTGTAATTGAGCATTTTTGCCTAGCTTTAGATGAGGAGAGCCAGCGGCAGCCAAACGCTGCATCTGAGCTTGCCTCGCCGGGATCTGCCGCTGCCGGCGACTCTGACCCTTCCCCCTCTCTTTCTGAGTCCATTTCCAGAGTCGTCGGAGAGGGTCTTCCATCGCCAGATGAGTCTGGGGATCCAGGTTCACAACCAGAGGCCATCAAGGTTCCGGTGAAAGCGGTTGTCGGGGGCACCTGGTCCCAGTCCAGGGTGCCAGTGATCGACCACCTCATTGCTTGGGTGCTCATATGGGTCGGCTGGCCCATGGCCAAGGTGGCGTTGGTGTCAGCAGTGGCCCAGCTGGGTCCCATCGCGGGAGCAGCAGGGGTCCAGCTGGACTCCATCATGGGGGCAACCATGGCTCGGTTGGGGCCCATCGCAGGTGCAACGCAGGCCCAGTTAGGGCTCACTGCGGGAGCAATGAGATCCCGGGACGGGGCCACCGCTGGTGCAATGTTGTCCCAGGCCAGGACCACCGCAGATGTAGCCATGGCCCAGCCTGGGTCCCCCGCGGGATCTACTAAGTTCCAGTCCTATGTCAGGACCACCGGGGGTACCACAGGACAGTTTGGGGATGCCAGTGTCTTCCTTTTCCTTTTCGAGGCCCTGTGGGTGTTCCTCCTCCTTCTGCCGGGCACCATCGGGGTCTTTTTCCCATCACCGCCAGTGACCACAGGGGTCTCTCTTCCCCTGTCTGGCCACCCACCTCTCACCCTTCCGGTGGGTAGGCCACCGCCTCATCTGCCCCTCTGGTCCTGGTGGCCCAATCATGTGGGCAGGCCACCTGAAGGATTAGGTTCCCGGGTCAAGTGGCCCTTTTTCTCTGGCAGGCCGCTACTGTTCTGATACTGTTCTGAAGGCTGCCTGCTGGCCCTGGGATTTTGGCCGGCCCCCTGAACTTATGGTAATCTGCTGGGCCTTGGACTCTGGCCGGCCCCCTGGACTCTTGGAGGTGGGGTGGGTTAGTTAGTTTTGGGGTTGGGGAGTGTGTTGCCATTGTGTTGTTTTGTGGTGTTCCCCATCTTTGATCGATCCCTCCTCACCTGTTTCCCCCCACCTCCCGCCCTGGTTCAGTGTGTTGGTCTTTTGGGTAAGTGGTGGTGGTGGTGGGGTTGTTCTTTGCTTTGATGGTACGGTGGGTGTCTGGTATCCACCCTTTGGGGGGGGGCACTGTCATGTTCGGGGTCGTCACCCCGAGCATGACTTGTGGCTGTTGGGTTTAATTATTTATTAATTCCAGCTGATGGATTGAGCTTTGCTCTCCACCTGCCCCACAGCCATGCCTCCTCCTCACCAGGCATCCACCAGCGGTATGGTTCACCACATACACACTCACACACTCATGCACGCATACACACTCGTGCACACACACACACATACACACACACTCACATTCACACTCAAGCACGCACGCACGCACACACACACTTGTTCAATCAGTCACACACCGGGTGGCCACACAGCTGTGTCCATTTGCCCTCATTCTGGATTTGTGTATTTGTAGGGTAGAATGTGACCAGCTGTTGTGGCAACTTAGCAATGTCAACCTTGGACATCCAGACTTGGTTCTGTTGGTTTTCCCTCGGACTGAATCGTGTTGTTCCCTCAGAGCCTTTCCGCTCCAACACTGTAGTAAGTCTTTCCTCGTGCCTTTTTCTCAGCTCCTGCTTAACTGGAGTGCGTTTGGCATTCCTGTTGAACCAACAAAGTTTGTAGCCGGGTGTCTTCCCCTTGCCAGTGTGACTGTATTTGGACATTCTACACATCCATCCATTGTAAATAAACATGTTACTTACTCTGTAATTTGGGCTTGCTGCCATTTCATATGTTCGCTGCGCAGTTTGCGCAGTGAACATGACAATAGCTTACAATTAGGAGGGATCATATGTCTCTAAACCCTCCCTTAGTTATGCTGCTAATAGATTTAGACAGTTGGGGGACCTCCAATAATGTACTGGGCTTCCCCCCTTTATTGTTTGCTCTCTACATGTCTGTTCTTCTCATCTTCTCTGTCCCCTCACCCCCTAGCCAGTCACAGCAGATGACTGCCCCTCCCTGAGCTTCTTCTGAGAGCAAGGACAAATGAGAAATGGCAGACAGTCGGTATGAGAGAATGAGTGAGAATGTGTGTGTGCCTGTGAGTGCATGTATGTGTGTGGAAACCCAGGTGATGGCAATCAGATGATAGGTGCCTGGCAGAGAGAGGTGAGAGGAGGGTCGTGGCTGTTGACTGGCAGAGGATCCAATAATCTGCCAGCTGGGAATGATAACATCAGAGGCTAAAGCCACAGGTCGTGAAACAACAGCCCCGTTCATGACACAGCAAGTTTATATATCATCATCTTGCTATTGCTATTTCTTTACATAGTGGTGTGAAAAAGTGTTTGCCCATTCCTAGTTTCTCATTTTTTTTTAAAAAATTCAAACCTACATGGGCCCTGTGTGAAAAAGTGATCCCCCCGCCCCCCGTTAAAACATAAATTAACTGTGGTTTATCACATCTTTGGAAAGCTGAATTCAATTTCTCTAGCCACACTGAGGCCTGATTACTGCCACACCTGTTCTCAATAAAGAAATCACTTAAGTAGGACCTGCCTAACAATGTGAAGTAGACCAAAAGATCCTCAAAAGCTAGAGATCATGCTGTGATCCAAAGAAATTCTGAAACAAATAACAAAGTCATTGAGATCTATCAGTCTGGAAAAGGTTATAAAGCCATTTCTAAAGCTTTGGGACTCCAGTGAACCACAGTGAAAGCCATGATCCACAAATGGTGAAAACAACCAAAATTACCCCAAGAGCGCAGCGATAACCATCCAAGAGGTCACAAAAGACCCCATAACAACATCCAAAGAACTGCAGGCCTCACTTGTCTCAATTAAGGTCGGTGTTCATGACTCCACCATAAGAAAGAGATTGGGCTAAAAGTTCCAAGACAAAAACCACTGCTGAGCAAAAAGAACATAAAGACTCATCTCAGTTTTGCCAGAGAACATCTTGATGATCCCCAAGACTTTTGGGGAAATATTCTGTGGACTGATGAGACAAAAGTTGAACTTTTTGGGAGGTGTGTGTCCCATTACATCTGGCATAAAAGTAACACAGCATTTCAGAAAAGGAACATCACACCAACAGTAAAATATGGTGGTGGTAATGTGATGGTCTGGGGCTGTTATGCTGCTTCAGATCCTGGAAGATTTGCTGTGGTAAATGGAACCATGAATTCTGCTGTCTATCAAAAATCCTGAAGGAGAATGTCCAGCCATCTGTTCATGATTTCAAGATGAAGCACACTTGGGTTCTACAGCAGGACAATGATCCAAAACACACAAGCAAGTCCACCTCTGAATGGCTTAAGGAAAACAAAATGAAGACTTTGGAGTGACCTAGTCAAAGTCCTGACCTGAAGCCGATTGAGATGCTGTGGCATGACCTGAAAAAGGCAGTTCATGCTCAAAAACCTTCCGATGTGGCTGAATTACAACAATTCTGCAAAGATGAGTCGGACAAAATTCCTCCACAGCGCTGTAAATGACTCATTGCCAGTTACTGCAAACATTTGATTGCAGTTGTTGCTGCTAAGGGTGGCCCAACCAGTTTTTTGGTTTAGGGGGCAATCACTTTTTCACACAGGACCATGTAGGTTTGGATTTGTTTTCACTTAAAAATAGACAGTTTCATTTAAAAACTGCATTTTGTGTCTAGTTGTGTTATCTTTGTCTAATATTTAAATTTGTTTGATGATCTGAAACATTTAAGTGTGACAAACATGCAAAAAAATGAGAAATCAGGAGTGAGTGAGTGAGTGTTCTTGTTTAGTTCCATGTCAGCATCTATGGGTATTTCATGGCAAAAATAGAACTAATAAGTAAATTGAGTTAAAAATTATATAGAGATCTGATGATAAATGAAAGAATAAATAAATAGAGTGAGAT
Organism: Pholidichthys leucotaenia; assembly: GCA_020510985.1. Lineage (NCBI taxonomy): Eukaryota > Metazoa > Chordata > Actinopteri > Cichliformes > Pholidichthyidae > Pholidichthys > Pholidichthys leucotaenia. Next base: position 78,796,891 of record CM035846.1, read on the forward strand.
AGATGTATAGATACAATAAAACAGAAAAATTAAATAAGATGATTCAGATGCACATGTACTAAAACCCCTAAAATTTTCTTTGGTGGTGCCTTATTAAAAATATCTTTCAGTGACTTTTGAGTATAAAAACGTTGTCTTGTTGTCATGAGAGCAGGACAGTCAAGTAAAATGTGCTTTACAGATAAAAAAACCTCTGCCAAACTGACAAGATGGTGGGGTGTCACCTTTTAATTAAAAGCTGTGTGTAAGCCTTGAGTGGCCAATACGGCATCTAGTGTACACTACCTCATCATGTCGGTTTTGAAAGTGATGTAAGTGTCTATGGTTTATGGCAGGTTTAATGTCATGCAGTTTTTCTGCAATACCTGTGTCCCATTCAGTCTGCCACTTCTTTAAAATATAGGAGGTTATTAGAGGCCTGAGGTCTGAGGCTGGGATCTGGCATTGAGTGACTTCTTGGGTAAGGGCTCTCTTGGCAGCATTGTCTGCCTGCTTGTTACCTAACAAGCCAACATGGCTGGGGATCCAATACAAAATGATATTAAAATCATGGTTCTGTAAAAAAAGAAATAATTTCTCTAAAATTTGGATAATAATGGGGTGATCAGTCTTTAAAAATCCTAGCGCCTGAAGACAGGATCTGGAGTCAGTAAAAATTAAGGAGCTCTGTTGTTTGGTTCTCTCAATGTGTTCCAATGCTAGAAGCAAAGCATGAGCCTCTGCTGTATAAAATTGAACATTGTTTGGGAATCCGCAAACCATGCTGATTGTGCCCAGTGACAATTGTAGCACAGACTGAGCCATCTACTTTAGATCCATCCGAGTATATGGAAATATGGAGAGGAAAACAGCATTTTATGTCTAAGATCTACTGCTGGTGCACATTTGAGTGAGTGTCTTTCTTTTTGTTTTGGCTTAGATCCAGAATGATATTGGGTTTCCTCCAACTCCATGGAGGAATGGGACAAATCTGTGTCTGTGTTACATTGCTCATATCAGGGTTTAATTTAACCAGGTGAGGTTGAGAAATCAGGAAGGGGGCAAACACTTTTTCACACCACTGTAAGTATGGTTGATCACCACATAACAAATGCATTGAGTGACTTGTGTTTATTTGTATATATGTGGCTGAACTTGCTTGCTACTGTACTTTCAGTGAGACTAAACTATACATGCCACATTCAACAGCTACTGTTGCTAGCATGTAATATATATATAAAATCACTCTCTTGACTGTTTTCCCCTTTTACTGATTGTATAAATGGACTTACAGTTAATGAAACTTGGCTTTTTTGAGAAAAAGGACAAAAGCTACAAGACTGGAATTTCTTTAACTTCATTACTAATGTAATGAATATGTGTAGTCATATGTGTTGGAAGTGACATTGGGTTGACAGTTCTTTTGCACAATCTTCAACAATCTCTCGTTCAGTGTAATAACATACTCCACATTTTTTATAAAGACAGTGAATGCTATATTGACATATAATGTTAAAGCAGCATTTCTACATGAAATATGATTGCAAAATATTTTTCTTTTCTTTTTTTCACAGTACTTCCCTGGATTCACAGTATACAGGTACATCTCAAAAAATTAGAATATCATGAAAAAGTCCAATATTTTTGGTCACTCATTTCAGAAAATGAAACCCATATATTATACAGATTCAAAATGAATCTATACAATATACTGTATAGATTTCACTTTCTGAAATGAGTGACCAAAAATATTGAACTTTTTCATGATATTCTAATTTTTTGAGCTGTATCTGTAAATACCTTTCACTCGCTGACTCAGTTGCATTTTTGGAACATATTGTAATGTTTGGTCTTTTATCCATCACTTCATGCTCTGCAACCCTGGCAGAGGTGAAAGTCTGGAATTGCTCTCACATATAAACACACACACAGACTCAGACTTTAAATGGATTCATGCACAGTATTAAAAAGCTAATAAGTCAGACAAAAAAAATGAACACCAGTGCACATGGCTGCACAAAGAGACTCACTTGAATGGGCTACTATTCAATCTTTTCCCGTCATTGTGATAAGTTTGGAAAACACTGCTGTAATAGCCTTTTAAACATATTTCTTCACACTGTTTGCACAAGCAATCTTTGGAATTAATAGAGTAACAGGAACAACTGTTCATTCTTGCTTTAGTGATTGGTCTTTATAGATTAAGCCTGCAAACATTATTATTCAAAATTATATGATTTATCTGACCTAAGTGATTTTTTTTGTCTTTTATTTAGTCATGAAAATCAATTAAATGCATAGGTGGAAAGACTTCATTTCTGTTCTGATAAGAATATGCAAGTATACACAGTGTGTGTGTGTGTGTGTGTGTATGTATGTGTGTGTGTGTGTGTGTGTGTGTACAGTATAGTAACACACACACACACACACACACACACACACACACACACACACACACACACACACACACATATATATATATATATATATATATATATATATATATATATATATATATATATATATATATATATACATACATACATACAGTATATATATATATATATATATATATATATATATATATATATATATATATATATATATATATATATATATATATATATATATATATATATATATATATATATATATATACAGTATATATACTGTATATATACCATCCATCCATCTTAAGAGATAAGATAAGATAAGATAAGCCTTTATTAGTCCCACAACGGGGAAATTCCAGGATTGCAACAGCACAGGGATAGCAACACTCAGAGCAACAATCAGAAGGTAAGAAAAAAAAAAAAAAAACAAGCAAGCAAGAGCAGTTAATATACATATGTACATATTACTATAAAATATATATATACACACACACAGACACACAGTGCAGAGCATTGTAGCTGGATGGAATAAATATATGAATATGTAAACACACAGTGCGGAGCATTGTAGCTAGATGGAATAAATATGTAAATATATAAACACCCACAGTACGGAGCAATGTAGCTAGATGGAATAATATGTAGATATATAAACACACAGTGCGGAGCATTGTAGCTAGATGGAATAAATATATAGATATATAAATATAAACACATCCAGTGCGGAGCATTGTAGCTAGATGGAATAAATATGTAAATATATAAACACACACAGTGCAGAGCATTGTTGCTAGATGGGATGAAACAGCACAACCGTCTACTTAGTTATCCTACATGGTATGATTATGTGCCCATACATATTCTCACTCTCCATAGCGACCGGTATTTTCCTAGTTGTATGCCGGAGGGGACCATTGTGTAAGTCTATTGCATCTTTGCATTCAAAAAACTATTAGTTTGTTACGTCTTTTTGCTATCTCTGCGAGCAGCTCTGCTTAGGTTGTACAGTCTGACAGCCGTTGGTAGGAAGGACCTGCGAAACCTCTCGGTTGTGCACCTGGGATGATGTAGTCTGCTGCTAAATGAGCTCCTCAGTGCATTCAGTATGTCCTGCATAGGGTGGAACTCGGACTCCAGCAGAGATGACAGTTTAGCCACCGTCCTTCTCTCTCCTATCTCCTCCGCCGGATCAAGGCGCTGCCCCAGGACAGAGCTAGCTTTCTTGATCAGTTTTTTCAGTCTCTTCCTATCGGCTGCAGTAATGCCACTGCCCCAGCAGACCACTCCAAAAGTGATGGCTGATGCCACCACCGTGTCATCTTCTACCGCTTTTCCGGAGATCCAGGTCGCGGAGGCAGCAGTTCAAGCAGAGAAGCCCAGACTTCCCTCTCCCCAGCCACCTGCTCCAGCTCTTCAGAGAGGATCGTCACCTTATCGTGGTGGGGGGGGTTGCCTGCCCCAGTGATCCCAGGAGCGATGTTGTCCAGGGCAATTTGCCTTTGATAGGGTCACCCTAGACAAACTGGTCCTGGATAAAGGGCCAGACTAAGAACGATCCAACAGACTCTTATGATAAATTCTATATCAAGGATTCAGTGTACCCCGCCCTGTATGGGGTTACCGGGGCCCCACCCTGGAGCCAGGCCTGGGGGAGGGGCTCGATGGCTAGTGTCTGGTGGCCGGGTTTCCACCCATGGGACCCGGCCGGGCTCAGCCCGAAGGAGTTATATGGGTCCGCCCTCCAGTGGGCTCACCACCTGCAGGAGGGATCATGGGGGTCCGGTGCTATGTGGATTAGGTGGCGGTCAAAGGCAGAGACCTTGGCGGATTGATCCCAAGCTTTCTATATATACCAACAGTAATAAATTTACACAGTATTATTATTACTCAACAGTAATATAATGACTGCAACCATTTCCACAAATGCCATATCTGTTGCTGTCTGTCATTGCAATACTGATCATGTGCAGTTCTATCTGTCACTGTCTGCTCCTACACTACCACACTGAACTTGTAACTACGGGTATTACAGCTCTACTTTTCTGTATATAGGATTGCTGGGTTTCATCATCATTAATTGTTTATCTTTATTTGCACTATGATAGATAGATAGATAGATAGATAGATAGATAGATAGATAGATAGATAGATAGATAGATAGATAGATAGATAGATAGATAGATAGATAGATAGCCTTTATTGTCATTATACAAACAAATGTACAATGAGATTTAAGCATCTCCTTCAGTGCAACATATGTAAAAGAGAAAAATAAAAAGCATTAAAACAATAAATTTCTGCCATAAATAATGTATAATGTGTACAATGTACATAATCTAAGATAAAATAAGTTATATATTCAATTTAAAAATAAAAATATTAAAAAGACTGCACAGCATTCTGGACCATAAATGTCAATTACACAGTGATGTGTTTAGAGGTATACTGGGAGGGTCAGGGAGGGTTGGACTGAGAATTCAGAGCCATGATGGCTTTTGGAAAAAAACTGTTCTTAAGTCTATTTGTCCTGGCTCTGATGCACCTGTAGCGCTTCCCTGAGGGCAGCAGGTCAAACAGGTCAGCTCCAGGGTGGTAGATGTCCTTGATGATGTATTGTGCTCTCCTAAGGCAGGAGGCGGTGTAAATGTCTGTCAGGGAAGGGAGAGGGTGGCTGATGATCTTCTGTGCTGCCTTTACTACCCTCTGCAACCTCTCCCTGTCTACCATTGTGCAATTCCCATGCCGCACTGTAATGCAGTATGTGAGCAGACTCTCAATGGATGAGCGATAGAAGGTCAGCAGCAGGGTGGAGTTGAGGTCGTACTTCCTGAGGACTCTCAGGAAGTGTAGCCTCTGCTGAGCCTTCTTAATAATCGCCGAGATGTTGTCTGTCCAGGAGATGTCAGAGGAGATAAGGACGCCGAGGTACCGGAATGTGTGGACCCTCTCCACACACTCGCCGTTAATGAAGAGGGGGGCTGGGTCGGTATTGGTCCTCCTGAAGTTGACAATGATTTCCTTGGTTTTCTTGGTGTTCAGAGTCAGGTTATTTTCTAAACACCAAGTTGCCAATTTCAGGACCTCCCCCCTATAGGCTGTCTCGTCCCCTCCAGAAATGAGTCCAACCACCGTGGTGTTGTCAGCAAACTTCACGATGAGGTTGTTGTTGTAGGCCGGACGACAGTCATAGGTGTAGAGACAGTACAGGAGGGGGCTCAGCACACAGCCCTGTGGGGAGCCAGTACTCAGCGTCCGTGTGGAGGAGAAGTAGGAGCCAAGTCTCACAGTCTGGGACCGGTTAGTGAGAAAGTTCTTTATCCAAGCACATGTGAGAGGTGGGAGACCAAGGGTGTTCAGTTTGGTAATGAGAATGTCCCGTATAATTGTATTGAAGGCCGAGCTGTAGTCCACGAAGAGCATTCGGACGTAGCTGTGCTGCCACTCCAAGTGGGACAGCGCAAAATGGAGGGCTACGGCGATGGCATCTTCAGTGGATCGGTTTTCATGATATGCAAACTGGTAAGAATCAAGGTCCGGGGGAAGATGGCTCTTAATGTGCTGAAGAAGCAGTCTCTCGAAGTACTTCATAATTACCAGGGTGAGGGCCACAGGACGGTAATCATTTAGGCTCGTGGTGGGAGACTTCTTTGGTACCGGAATGATTATGGCAGATTTCAGACAGAACAGGATGACTGCCTGGGCCAGGGAGAGGTTGAAAATTCTGGTAAAGATGGAGGTGAGCTGGGAGGCACACGCTCTAAGCACCTTACCAGGAACTCCATCTGGGCCGGCAGCCTTCTTGGGGTTCACTGTCAGGAGCACCTGTCTGACGTCATGCTCACTGACAGTGAAAGTGGCGGTGCAGGAGCTGGGTGGGGGTGGGGGCAGGGCTGAGGCTGATGAGTGCTGCTGTTGAGTTATTTCAAAGCGAGCAAAGAAGCTATTTAGCTCCTCTGCCAGCGGTGCACTCAGGTTCTCTGATGTTGTAGCACAGCCTCTGTAATTCGTGATGTTTTGAATTCCCTGCCACACCTCCCGTATGTTGTTACTAGACAAGTGGGACTCTATTCTCATCTTGTAGTCCGCTTTATGGGAGGTCTGGGTCTATCTTTTGTCTCCATTTGCACAATGGGCGTGGTGTGGTGTGTGCTACACAGGGCAGTGTGACGTGCAAGTGCTGTAGCACAGTATAGTGTAGACTGGTGTTGTGCCTCTTTCACTTTAAGCTGCAGTCACTGGCTTGGCCAGAAGGCTGAAAAGAGGGCCGAGTATGTAAGTTCCTCCTGCCAGTACATAGCCTTTCCTCTGTCAAGACTCCTGCTTTTCCTCTTCGTGGTACGCCACAGATACTGGTTACCTTGTGGGTCCCACGCAGAAGTGCAGGGGATCTCGTAGCAGGTTGGAACCCCAGAGGTGCAGTGTGCATGGCCCACCGGTGTGTGGACAGGCCCTGGCACTCACCAATCCAACCCCCAGCTATGGGTCTAAATAGTGAAACAACGGCAGAAGGCAGTGGATTTTCCTCCCTGGCGTCTTTAACGTTCTGGAGTAGCGACAGGAGGGTTTTTGGCCAGGTGTCTTCAACATTTCGAAGTAGCAGCTGGGTGAGACTATCAGCATGAGTCTGACACTGCAGGGCAGTCATGTTGTTGGCAAGTCATCTGGTTCTTCTCCCTGCCACTTGATTCCCCAATCACATTACCCAGAGGGTTGGAGAGTACCTGCACAATCCTCTCCTTACCTAATTTTTATGCAGGCCACTTTGGCAACCTAAGTCGCAAAGTGACTGTGGTTCTGGCAGGTCTGAGAAGCTGGACGTTGGTAGCAGGAACCTTTACTTGTGGGGCTCAGGAGTGATGCTCACACAGCTTCTGAGGGGTGACAGTGCCATGAAGTCCTTTCTGGGCAACCAGGTGTTTCTTTTTTTATGGATACCTCAATATGAGGACGCCTCTAGAAAATGTGAGGTAAAAAAGGCTCATCCTCAACTAACCTGGCTGGCTGCCCACAGTCAGCAGGTTCTCTGTCTTAGTGGGAATAAATTAAAGCAGCAGATATCATGTTGGAACATGCAAACACTCCTCGATAATAACTCTAGCCTTCCCAAGAGACGAACTGCTTTGCTTGCCAAGGAGCTTGATGCCTTTGCCATGGATATTGCTGCTCTCTCAGAGATGAGGCTCTCAGATACAGAGGAAAGGAGAGAAAAGACCCATACCCTGTTCTGGTCTGGAAACACCAAGGGATCAAGTCGACAGGGCACTTCTGGCACTGGTTTTGACCTTGCTAACCGGTTGCACCCCCAGTTGACTGAGATGCCTCGACGAGTGTCTGATTGACTGATGATCCTATGTCTTGCCATCTCCACTACCACACACATGACCTTGATTAGTGTGTATGCACTGACAATGACTCACAACCCTGCCCACATAGTTGCATTCTACTCTCAGCTTTAAAAAGTGCTGTAAAAGATCCCCAGTACAGACCCAATTGTACGGCTTGACGACTTTAATGCCAGAGTCAGATGCAACAGAGATGCATGACCTTGAGTCCTCAACAGATTTGGATGGGGATCTTATAATAGTAATGGAGAGCTCTTATTGCAGTTGTGCACTGAGTTCTAACTCACATTGACTAACACTCTCTTTAATGTGCCTGATCATCTCTTCTTCTGGAGACATCCAAGATCTGGACTACATTTTGATAAGCCAGAACAAGATTCATGATGTGTGTATTACTAGGGCCATGAGAAGCCCAGAATGCGGCACTGACCACTACATGATAAGGTGTAGGCTCAAAGTCTATATCCTTTGGCCCAGACAGAGAACAACACCATTGCCCAAGCAAGAAGCTCAATGCCAGTCGACTTAGGGAAGCACGTATTTGGGAAGATCTCTATACTATTTTTTTTTTTTTTTGTCAGCGCTTCCCGCTAACCACCGAGAACTTCACTGCTGCTGAGTAGTGGCAGAATTTCCGCTCATGTCTTTACAAAGCTGCTAAAGAAGTACTGGGGCACCCAAAGCACAGGATCAGGAATGGTTTGATGACTCTGACTCTCATATTTCAGAGCTCATCATGGATAAGTGTAAAGCTTACCAGACCTTTCTTGTCAAGCCCAGATGCCAGAGAGCCAAATTTGAGTTCACTAATGTGAAGGCAGAACTTCAATGCAAGCTTAGAGACATGGAAGATGAGTGGTGGGATCAGAAAACTGAAGAAATCCAGAAAATGTCAGACATGGGGGATAACCAGAGGCTACTACCAAGCACTGAGGACTGTTTATGATCACAGAGGAACTCGGTCCAGTCCTCTGCTTCCAGCTGATGGCACTACCCTCCTGACTGAACAGGGTGAAATTCTTGATCGATGGAGGACATACTTGAATCAGCTCTTGAACCAAAGATCAAACACTGATATCTCAATACTTTACAGAATCCCACAGCATCCAGTGCCGTTCAGTGCTGATGACCCTTTGCTCATAGACAAAGTGTGACAGGCTGTACAAAGCCTTGCCTCCAATAAATTTCCCAGAATGGATGGCATCCATACAGAGATCTACCAGAATGGAGGAGAACAGATCATCTGTACTCTATATGATGCACTGTCAGCCATTTGGAATGAACGGCTTGTGCCACAATATTTCAAAGATGCTGTTGTCATTCCCATCTTCAAGAAGAAAGGCAACAAGCAAGAACACTGTACCTACAGAGACATTTCACTTTTGTCAGTTGCTGGGAAAGGGCTTAGCAATGTGATTTTGGAGAGCCTAAAACCTATCCTTGATGCAGTTCTCTCTGAATCACAATGTGGCTTTCATAAATCTAGATCAACAAGTGACATGAGCTTCACATTGGGCCAGCTCCAGGAGAAAGCTTTGGGGCAGAACATGCCCCTGCACATTGTGTTCATTGATTTCACCAAAGCTTTTGATACGGTGAACAGGGAGTGTCTCTGGTCTCTCTTGTGTCACTTTGGCTGTCCTGGGGGCATTGTCAGCCTCATCTCTCAGCTTCACACTGGCATGACTGCCCAAGTCTCTCTCCACAACACAATCTCGGACCAGTTCACCATGAATCAAGGTGTCAAGCAAGGCTATATTTTGGCTCCCTCCCTGTTCTCTATTTATCTTAGTGCTGTACTAGAACTGCGTCCAAAGCATGACGGCATCTCAGAACACCCTCAGTTTTAAAACTGTTCAGTGCCAGCCATCTTAAGACCAAGACCCTCACCAGAACTGTCTGTGCTTGCGAGCTTCTCTATGCAGATGACGCTGCCGTGGTGTCACACGCTGAGACTGAGCTTCAGGCTATGCTCAATTCCTTCCACTCTGTTCCTCAAAGCCTTGGTCTTACTATCAACATAAGAAAGATTTAGGTCATGTTCCAGCCTCCTAAATGCACTGCCAACACCAACACAGAAAGCTAAATCAGAGTAAAAGTCTCTGTGTGCAAGAACATGCTTGTGTGTGTGTGTGTGTGTGTGTGTGTGTGTGTGTGTGTGTGTGTGTGTGTGTGTGTGTGTGTGTGTGTGTGTGTGTGCGTGCGTGCGTGTGTGCGTGCATGTGTGTGTTTAGATGCATGTGTGGCAAAAAGTGACACTTTTTGTGTGTTCTTTGCAGAGATATTTCTTGCATTGGAAACACAATACATTTGTCTTTCTGTCTTTACTGCTTGGACAGACCTGACACCTCTTTCTTTTAGATTCAGGTGGCCTGACTGGGGCAAATTCATTTCAGAAATGTGTTCTATACCCGTCAGTAATATTCAGGTAACACAACAACCTTTTATTTATTTATATGATTCTCTTGATGTTCATTTTTCTTTTTTTTTTATTGAAATTGAGAGGTATACTGATAAAAAAAAGGCCCAGAGACCCACACCAAAAATATTAAACCCAACATTTTCATGGATAAGGAAGCCTAACAAGGTAACCAAGAGATGACAAAAAAATTGGATGATAGGTTATTGCTTTTAGTGTATTTTAAAGCTGATTTAAGACACGGGTCAAAACCGACCCGTTAACAATGGGGATGGTAACAGAAAGCTAACACAGGAGGAAGGTTTTGCAGCTATACTGGACAAATGAGCATCCCCTGAAGCTCACATGATTGGGAGAGAAGGTGGCTGTCAGTGTGTTGGCTGACAGTGCACTTATGATTTCAATTTTGGCTCTAATTATTGCTTTATAATCTTATTTTTATAATTGGGTCAAAACTGACCCTAACACCACAAAGGGCATAATTTCAAGCAGAACATTTTATAATGTAGTGAAAAAAAATTTTTTGTTTAATTTTGTTGAAATCAAGGTTCCTGACAAAGTCAAAAAACCTTGATCCAATAAACAAATTTTAAGTGATTCTTTTATGCATTTAAAAACTAAAACAGGTCAGTGCCGACCCTAACACGAGGAAGGTTTAACCTTCAAAAGCGTGCTGTCAAGGCTGCCTCATCTGCTGATCCTCAAGCCCATATCCCTTGCTTCTTCTGCCGCCACTCCACCAGATGATGTTCCCACCATATTGGGCTGTACGCACATGAACAACATTGCTGAAGTTGTCATACTCCACAGGAATGACAGCCAGTAGAAATATACATCCAAATTAGAGATAGGATTTAGGAATTGAAACCATTTTTATGAAAAATCTCATCATTTCAGGGCCTCAAAAATTAACATTAACACAAATAAAATGTTCATTATTAATACTTTGTTGAGAATCCTTTGCAAGCAATGATTGTCTGATGTCTGGAACCCATGTACATCACCAAATGCTGGTTTTCCTCATTTATGATGCTCTGCCAGGTCTTTACTGCAGCTGTCTGCAGTTGTTGTTTGTATGTGGGTATCTCTACCTTAGGTTTTGTCTTAAGCAAGTGAAATACATGCTCATGCAGCCCGGTGGTGCAGTGGTAAGCACTATTGCCTCACAGCTAGGAGGTTCCAGATTCAAATCCCTTGGCTGGTATGGATGAGAACATTTCTGTATGCAGTTTGCATGTTCTCCCTGTGTTTTGTAGGTTTATCCAGAGGCTCAGGTTCCCTTCCAAAATTCAAAGACATTTTTTTTTTTTTTTGTTACTTATTTGTACCTGTAGGTAGACTTGGTTTGCAGTCTGGTGACAAGCCACCGGCTGCTGGTTGCTGCATGCGCGAGCACCCTAAACCTACATGTTTTTGGTGTGCGGGAGGAAACCGGAGAAATCCCGGAGTAAACCCGCACAACACGGGGAGAACATGCAAACTCCACACAGCTCACTGTTGGTCGGGGGCTGGGATCGAACCCACGATCTCATGATCCCCGCGATCCCCCGGCCGAGGGTAAAACTGTGCTGCCACAGTGCTAAACCACTGCGCCACCATGCAGCCCGACATGTTATGTTAATTGGTGACTGTAAATTGTCCCTAGTTATCTGTCTCTGATAGGGCCTTAGAATGGAAGGTTAGTGGACCTACTAGTCAAGGACTTTGTGACTAGAAAAAGCACTATATACAGTGGTGTGAAAAAGTGTTTGCCCCATTCCCGATTTCTCATTTTTTTTATGTTTGTCACACTTAAATGTTTCAGATCATCAAACAAATTTAAATATTGTTATGTCCGCTGCATAAATGCACAGCAAAAAAATGAATTGATGTAAGCCCAAGATGCAGGTGAAGTGAACGTGTTTATTAACAGGAAGGGGAAAACACAAAATACATAAAATATTCAATGGAAAAACAGTCTGACACACAAAGTAATGGATGTCTGAGCTCAGTTGGCGGGAGGAGGAGCCCCACGCACTCCCAGACGGGACTGCGCAGCGGATAGGAAGGGCATTAATAATAAGGGAAGACTTACATGCGGGGTCGGAGCAAACTGGCTCTGGAAACAAGAACTCCCAGCATAGTCCAACAGGGAAAAGAAACCAACAACTCCAGGACATCAGCGTAGACTAGTGTAACTACAGACTTGGAGTATGACTATGACCAGTCACGAATGACTATTGCCGCCCCACTGAATGCACCAACTGACAAACATAAATACCAGTAAGGTAATGATGTCAAGTGGATGCAAGAGTGTGGCTAAGCAGGTGCGTGAGTGAATGTCACAGCATGTGAGTAAGAATGAATGTATGTGTGTGTGTGTGTGTGTGTGTGTGTGTGTGTGTGTGTGTGTGTGTGTGTGTGTGTGTGTGTGTGTGTGGACACACAAAAAGTAATGGCACAGCTGGTGAATGCCTGAAAGGAGGAGGTGTGGCTGTAGACTGGCAGAGAGCCCAGACTCATAGGCTCTAATAGTCTGCCAACTGGAAATAATTAACAACAATCAGGAGACTACAGCCACAGATCATGGAACGGGGTTTGAACAACAACCCCGTCCATGACAAATATTAGACAACGATAACACAAGTAAACATAAACTGCACTTTTTAAATGAAGGTGTTTATTATTAAGGGTAAAAAAAAATCCAAACCTACATGGCCCTGTGTGAAAAAGTAATTATCCCCCCATTAAAACATAAACTAACTGTTGTTTATCACATCTTTGAAAACCCCGTCCATGACAGAGCCCCCCCCCCCCCCAAGGGGTGGAAAACAGATACCCACCATACCATCAAAACACAAAAGAAAACCTGCACACACACCCCCCCCCCCCCCCGCTCTGCCACACACTCAGACAACAATCATACAAACCTGAGCGGGAGGTGGGGGGAAACAGGTCAGGAGGGAATTAACCAATAATACAACAGTACAATACAGGGAAAAGAGAACTCTCATCCCCAAACTAAGACTAAACCCTCTCAAAAAAACAAGAGTCTCAAAGTTCAGGGGGGTGGCCAATGTGCCAGGGCCCATGAACGGCGATGTGAACAAGGCCAGGTTCCTTCATTCCTCCCTTCATTGGCTTCCCATAGAGTTTAGAATTAAGTTTAAAATCCTTCTTCTCACTTCTTCTTCTTTCTCTTGGTAGTCTCTCGGGAACCGAGAATGACATGTGCAGTCATCTATGGACACACATGTGGCTTCGGAGGCCGAAGTCCGAAGCACATAGTTGGTTGCAGGTCAGGCATGGAACGCCGGCTGTCAGGATGGTGGAAGACGTTCTGTGTCGTCGATCACGTGCTGCTGCAAGGCGTTGGAAGCGGTCATCTTCAAATGCTGATACAGACCTCCTTATCACAGCACGCCAAGCAGTTCTGTCAGCTGCAGTGGCCTCAAGCACTCGTGGCTGGAGGTCTGCCCTCTTGAGGTTGGCCTTGAGGTTGTCCTTGAATCTCTTCTTTGGGCGACTTTGGTTGCGACTGCACTGTGCCAGTTCTTTGTAGAAGAGCTGTCTGGGGATTCGGGACTCATCCCTGCGGATGACGTGACCAGACCATTGAAGCTGGGCCTGGAAGATCTTGGCTTCGATTCTTGTAAGGCCTGCTCAGTCGAGGACCTCTTGGTTGATCATGTGGTCCTGCCAACGTATCTGCATGATTGACCGCAGAGAGCGTGTGTGGAACTGTTCCAGCCATTTGATGTGTCTGCGGTAAAGGGTCCATGTCTCGCAGCCATACAGCAGTGATGATAAGACCACAGCACTATACACCTTGAACTTGGTGGAGAGACGGATGTCTTTGTGCTGCAAGACTTTGGTACGAAGTCTGCCAAATGCCAGGGTTTCTTTCTAGATCCTTGCTGATATTTCGCTGTCCGGGGATCCATTGCATGAGATGGTGCTGTCCAGGTACTTGAAGTTATCAACATTCTTCAGCATTATGCAGTCTATGGTGATGCTTGGCTGTTGGGGAACACTGTGTGGTACAGGCTGGAAGAGGAATTCTGTCTTGCTGAGGCTGATTGTCAGGCCGAACATCTTAGATGCTTCGGAGAACTTATCGACAGTTAACGGTAGGTGGTTCTCCTCGTGGGCCATCAGAGCACAGTCGTCAGCAAACAGGGCTTCTGTTATAAGCCTCTCCAGTGTCTTGGTCTTTACCGTATGATGCTTCAGGTCAAACAGTGATCCGTCCAGATGGTATCTGATGCAGATACCCAGGTTGAGGTCGCTGACAGCTCGCAACAGCACTTGTGTGAAGAAGAGGTTGAACAATACAGGTGCGAGGACACAGCCCTGTTTCACGCCATTGGAGGTGCTGAATTTCTCAGATGGTTCACCGTCTGACAGAACCTCTCCTGTCATGTTGTCATGAAAAAGCCGGATGAGCATAGTGAACTTCACTGGGCAGCCGAGTTTTCCCAGAACGATCCATGATGCGTCTCTGTTGACAGTGTCAAATGCCTTTGTTAGATCAATGAAGACTGCAGAGAGTTTCATGCTCTGCTCCAAGCATTTCTCCTGAATCTGTCTCACCGCAAAGACCATGTCAACAGTGCTGTGATCAGGGCGGAAACCACACTGTGACTCAGGAAGGTTCTTTTCTGAGACTGTCGAGATCAACCTGTTCAGGATGACGTGGGCAATGATTTTTCTGGCAATGGAGAGGAGGGACATGCCTCTGTAAATTCCACAGTCTGCTCTGGAGCCTTTGTTTTTGTACAGGGCAACAATCGTTGCATCACGCAGGCCTGCTGGTATTACCTCCTCTTCCCAGATACTGGTTAGAACAGTATGAAATTCTTGTAGAGCCTCTTCACTAAGTGCCTTGTACACTTCTGTTGGAATGTTGTTCTTGTCAGATGCTTTGCCAAAGCTTATCTGTTTGATGGCCTTCCTGATTTTGATCAGGAAAGGAGGGTTGTAAAGTTCTTCAATGGCCGACTGTTGAGGGAGCTGGTCCATTGCAAATTGATCAACTGAAGAAGGGCAGTTCAGGAGTTGGCTGAAGTGTTCTTTCAATCTGGTGTTGATGGCAGACTTGTCCTTGACGAGGGTGGATCCATCTGCTGACAGCAAGGGGGCAGAACCAGATTTCAATGGACTGAAGACCGACTTAATGGAGTTGAAAAACTGCTTTGAGTTGTTGGAGTCAGTGAAGCTTTGAACCTCCTCAGCTTTCTTCTCCCACCACTTGTCATGCATCCTGCAGATCTCCCTTTGGGCTAGAGCCTGGTAAGATTTCAATGGACTGAAGACTGACTTGATGGAGTTGGAAAAACTGCTTCGAGTTGTTGGAGTCAGTGGCTCTTTGAACCTCGTCGGCTTTCTTCTCCCACCACTTGTCATGCATCCTGCAGATCTCCTTTTGGGCTAGAGCCTTGTAAAATTTAAACATCTCTCTCTTGGGGATGGAGCCTGGGTCATTTTGCCACTCTGTGAATGCCCTGTTTTTCTTGGTAAGTAGGTCTTCAATGGCACTGTCATTCTCATCGAACCAGTCCTGATGGGTCCAGCACTTAGCTAAAGCACAGACTTTGCTGTCTCTTTCACCACTTCTCTGAACTGGTTCCAGTTCTGGGTTGGGTCTCCAGTCAGCGGTCCCTCAGTAGACAGCTTTTCGTCCAGTCTGTCCTGGAACTTACACAGGTGGAAAGGCTACAGGCATTTGGCTGTGTTGAAGGTAGAGTGGACAATCTTGGGGCACTTTGGATAGTGTGGAGCGATGTGCAGTTTCAGGGTGGAGCGAACAAGTCTGTGATCTGTCCACCATTCTGCTCCATGCATGGCTCTGGTGACAAGAACATCCTGGATATCTCACTGAAGGACAATGACATAATCTATCAAGTGCCAATGTCTGGATCTGGGGTGCATCTAAGTAGTCTTGTATTTGTCTGCCATTCTGAATACCATGTTTGTGATGACAAGGTCATATTCTGCACACTTGCTCAACAACAAAAGGCCATTACTGTTCATCTTGCCAATGCCGTGTCTGCCAAGTATCCCCTCCCACCTACTGTGGTCACGACCAGTTCGAGCATTGAAGTCTCTGAGCAGTATGAGCTTGTCACTGGCGGGGACGACACCCAGGGCGAAACTGAGGTCACTGTAGAATTGCTCGATTGTTTCCTTTGAGCTTGTCAGGGTCGAGGCATATGTGCTGATGATAGTTGCGTGGTGCTTGTGGCTGAGGGGTATGCACAGCTTCATGAGCCTTTCATGATTCCAATGGGTAAGTCTGGGAGCTGTTTCATCAGACATGTCTTGACAGCAAGGCCAACTCCGTGAATCCTGTCCTCTGCCTGTGCCTTCCCTTTCCAGAAGAAGGTATTATATAGGCCAGGTGGTATTATTATTATTATTGTTGTTGTTGTAACGACCATATGGTTACCTATTATTATGGTTATTATTATTATTATATGGTTAGTTATTGCGCCTAGGTATTGTAAGCCATGTGGGGGTATATGGTGGTATATATGGTGATTATCATGATGATAATATTGTGTATAATTGTGCCTCAATGGGATCACCACCTCGGTGGGATCACCACCTTGTCACCACCTTATCATGGTGGGGCACTTTGAGCGTCTCCATGACCCCTAGAGCTATGTCGGCCGGAGTCTCGTACTCCTGGCAGGGTCACCCAAGCCGAACAGGTCAAAGGATAGAGGCCAGACTAAGAGTGATCCCAAAGACGAAGATGAAGACCTCAACGGTAGAGCAGGCAGAAGCTGGTAGTAATGATAAACACCACAATGGCTGTAATAGCGGACGAAGGCTAAGGGAGCACACCCAGACAAAAAGCAAGCTGGTGGTGGCACGCTTTGAGGCGGTTTCCCAAAAATCTGGATTCCGGCAGCCTCCTGCAGTTGTGAGAAGATGCCTGTCGTCTAGGGTCTCCCTTGCCACTGGAACCATCTTCTCTACAATCAAGGTAGTGGCATCGGGAAAAGCGCACCCCCCATGCCACTCTAAAAACCATCACTGCACAGGTATTTTCTTTACCTGAGTTTCTGACCTCTAAAGTCTGGCGGCGATGGAGCATCCAGTAACGGGGGCAGGTTTGAATGAGCTGGAAGCTTCTAGCTGGAACTCTGCACGTCAGAGGCACAGAACAACGGTCGTTAGCAGTTGGGATTGAGTGGCAGCTGCTTCCGGCAGACTCCTGTGCGTCTGAGCAGCCCTATTTAGGGACCGCACTGCTCACCCCAACTGGGGAAAGGCCTAGAAAAGGTGGCCTAAACATTGCCCACTCAGCACAGCACCCGGATAGGAAACCGCACCTGTCGGGACATTCCACTATGCGGTCGAAAAATAAAAACAATACCATTTAGAATTGCAGCATGGAACATAAGGACACTCCTGGATGCCAGTGCAGACAGACCACAGCGCAGAACAGCACTCGTTGCCAGCGAGCTGAAGCGTTACAATGTGGATGTGGCAGCACTCAGTGAGACACAACTCCTCGAGGAAGGCTCACTCAATGAAGTAGGAGAGGGTTATACATTCTTTTGGAAAGGATACCCCATTGGTGGTCAGCTCCTTCATGGAGTTGGTTTTGCAATCAAGAACAGCCTCCTGCACAAGCTCACAGAATCACCAGTGGGTGTCAGTGAAAGGCTCATGACTCTTCGCATCCCCCTTGCAAAATGCAGGTATGTCACTTTGGTAAGTGCCTATGCACCAACTCTGTCATCGAACACTGAAGGGAAGGACCGCTTCTACCAGGCACTCGATGATATCCTCAGTCACATCCCGAAGGGTGACAAAATCATGCTGCTTGGTGATTTCAACGCAAGAGTCGGAAAGAACTTGCAAAACTGGAATGGCGTGATTGGTGCCCATGGCATTGGAAAAGTCAACCCCAATGGCATGAGACTTCTTAGTCTCTGTGCGGAACATGATCTTACCATCACTAACACAATCTTCCAACAAAAGAACAAATATAAGGCATCCTGGATGCATCCCAGGTCCAAACATTGGCACCTGATCGACTATGTGATCGTGAGGAGGGCTGACCTCAGGGACGTGCTCATCACAAGAGCTATGCGAGGGGCAGACTGCTGGACCGACCACCGCATGATTCTGTCAAAGCTCAGAATGCATGTTCGGCCCCTAGCTCGCCACGGTGGCCCAAAGAGGAAAACACTCCACTGTGCCAGACTCTCCAGCAGCGACATCTGTGACAACTTCCGTTGCTCCCTAGCTGAGAGGCTGGAAGGTATTGAACAACTGATCATCTCAGAGTCTGGGATGGATGAGAAGTGGACCGCTCTATCTACCATTCTCTTTGACACTGCAGCCCAAGCCATCGGTTTCAAAACCAAGAAACATCAGGACTGGTTTGACCAGAATGCTGGAGAGATCTCCACCCTCCTGGACAGAATGCACAGGGCACACAGAGCCACCTTGAACAACCCACAATCCCAATTCCATAAGAAGCAATGGCAAGCCCTTCGTTCTGAGGTCCAAACAACTCTCAGGAAACTGCAAGATGAGTGGTGGATCTCAAAGGCCAACGAAATCCAGACTCATGCTGATAGAAATGATATGCACAGTTTCTATGATGCAGTCAAAACCATCTACGGCCCCAGAAACTGCTCCCTGGCACCTGTGAGATCTGTTGATGGTTCTTCTTTAATCAAGGATCAGGCCATGATAATGGAGCGGTGGGTTGAGCATTTTAACACCGTGCTTAACCAGCCCACCTCAGTGGACCCGACTGTCATTGCAGAGCTCCCTGAACATCCTACCATGCCAGATCTCGACCTCCCCCCAACCTTCAAAGAAATCCTGCAAGCAGTAAAAACCCTGAAAAACAATAAATCCCCTGGACCTGACGGCATCCCAGCTGAACTTCTCAAGGAAGGAGGCTACCTCTGTACTCGGACACTGTATCTTTATATCTCAGAGGTGTGGAGACGAGAGTGTGTCCCACAACAGTGGAAAGACAGCAACATTGTGACCATCTACAAGAACAAAGGAGACAAAGCCATCTGCTCCAATAGTAGGGGTATCTCTCTGTTGGCTACTGCTGGAAAGGTCCTTGCCAAGGTCATGCTCCGCAGACTCATCTCTGCAATATCAGAGCGGGTCACCCCAGAGTCAGAGTGTGGTTTTCGGAAGGACAGGGGAACAGTTGACATGATCTTTGTGACGCGTCAGCTCCAAGAGAAATGTCGGGAGCAGCATAAGGACCTGTTCATTGCCTTTGTCGACCTGTCAAAGGCATTCGACACAGTGAACAGGGAACTACTGTGGCAAGTCCTAAAGAGATTTGGGTGTCCACCCAAGTTTCTCACCATCCTTGCGCAGTTCCATTCTGGGATGATGGCCCGAGTGGTAGTGGGAAGGCACAGCTCAGAACCTTTTGGAGTGCAAACCGGAGTGAGGCAAGGCTGTGTGCTGGCCCCAGTTCTCTTCAACATCTTCCTTGTCTGTGTAACAACTTTGCTACGTAGGAGGGTGGAGAAACAAGCTGGAGTTACCATTGACTTCAGGCTTGATGGTAACCTGTTTAACATCAGGAGGCTACAGGCAACTTCCAAACTGACATCAGAGACCATCATTGAGCTACAGTACGCCGATGACTGTGCCCTGGCTGCTCATACACCAGACGCTCTACAAAACATCCTCTCGGCAGCTCTAACTGCATACACCAGAATGGGACTGACAATCAACACCCAGAAGACAGAGGTACTCTGTCAGTCCAGTACCGACCCCCCACAAAACCCAATAACCCTCACAGCAGCAGGGCAACAGCTGCTCATAGTGCCCACATTCAAATACCTGGGGAGCATAATGTCTGACACCTGCTCAATGGATGACAAGATCCAGAACCGCCTCAAGCAAGCATCAGCATCTTTTGGTCATCTAAGGAGAAGGGTTCTTCAGAACAGCAATCTCAAACTCCACACCAAAGTGCTGGTCTACAGAGCTGTATGTATCACCACCTTACTATATGGATGTGAGGCATGGACAATTTACAGCCGCCATCTGAGAAGCTTGGAGACCTCCCATGTAAGATGTCTCCAGAAGATCCTTGGCATCACTTGGAAGGACAGAGTGCTGCACACAGAAGTGCTGGAGAGAGCTGGCAGCTGTAGCGTGGAGTCCATCATGGCCCAGCATCAACTCAGGTGGTTGGGGCATGTCATCCGGATGCCCAGCCACAGACTCCCACGCTGAATCCTGTATGGTCAGTTACACCGTGGCCAATGCAGCGCTGGTGGGTAGAAGAAGCGCTTCAAAGATCAAATGAAGTCCATCCTGAAGAGATGTCAGATCAACCCCTCTTCACTGGAGGAACTTGCTTCCTGCCGAGACATCTGGCGCTTCCACTCCTCACAGGGAGTGGATTATATGGAGGAACAGCGCACACAACACCGGACAGCAAAGCGTGCAAAGAGGCATGCTCGCCAAGTCCCCCCTGCTCCCCCCAGCACCTCCTTCACATGCCCGGTCTGTAACCAAATCTGTAGATCCAGGATCGGACTATTCAAACACCAGCAGACTCACAAATAAAGAAGATGGTCATCATCGAATCGATGGACTACCAGAGAGAGATTGTGTATAATTATATTAAACATACAAGAAGTATTTATTTATTATTATTCCAATTATTATTAGATGTTGGTATTATTGTCAATATAAACAATCATTGTTGTATCATTTCTACTGCATAATTTAATTATAAGGCGTATTATATATTATGGTATTGTATCATGAATGTAATTGTGGGATGAATAATGACTAGAATGTTATTATAATTTATTGGGTATGGAGAAGGGGTGGGACTATATACAGTAAGTGTTGGCTTCTTCCCACTCCTTTTGAACATTTTAATTTTTTTTTTGGTTTTGATTTTTGTTTTGATTTTTTTTAATTTTTTGTCTGGATGTTCAAATAAATAAAATCAATCAATCAAAGGTATAGCCGCTGATAAGTTCGGTGAGAGAGCTTTCTTCTGCAAGCCTAGTTTCACTTAAGGCTGCAATGTCAATGTTATAGCGTGCCAGCTCCTTGGCAACTAATGCTGTTCTCCTCTGGAGTTTAGCAGTGTTCTCTCGGTCCATAAATGTATGGACATTCCATGTTCCAATAAGGAGCTTTCTTTTTCTTTTTCTGCTATAATTTCGACTGCATTTGTGGATGATCTGCCAACCACGGCTAGCTTGCCAGATGTATGTAGGGCAGGCAATTTTTAGGCCACCTTTTCTAGGCCCCGCCCTTAGTAGGGTGAGCAGTGCTGTCCCTGAAGATGGCTGCTCAGTCGTCGTGGATGCTGCCGAACTTCTCCGCTGTCCCGGGTAGAAAGAAGAGTGACCACTTGTCTACGGCCACCTACGTGCAGGTTCATGACTACAACTGCCAGTGGTCAACTCCACCTGTTTCTTCACCATTCCCCCGTCACCGCAGGACTTTTGGAAATGTAAGATAGAGATGTAAAGATGAGTAGTGTACAACATAACCTGTGCATGAAGAGTATTATAGTGGAAAAGTCATTGCACAGGGACAATCCCACTCTCTCGGCCTCAGAAGTCCTGGTCCAGTGGCACGAAAAGATTGTTATGCCTGGGAGCTTCTTTGGCTGCAGTGGATGGCTGTAACATTTTGTGTGCTCTGTCATGCCCTTGGCACTCCACAGTGCGTTGCTGCATCGCCTTCACAGCCGTTGTATCAAAGATAGATTTGCTCCACCTGGTCTGCCGAAGCAGTCTTTGTGGGTTGTTCGGGTGAGCAACTCCTTAGATGGATGGCCTGCCAAGGCTGACAAACTCCATCTGCTGTACCCCCAGCAAGTGCGCCTTTTCTTGTTAGGGTATGGTCCCTTAGCCTTTGACTAAACAGTCTTTCCACAAGGCAATGGAGCTGTACCCCAGCAAGGGAGGCTTACAGGTACTACACCTTGCCCAAGGGTGACCTGGGGGTAGTGGCAATTCAAGGTAACCCCATTCTATCCTTTAGCAGAAGCTCTGCAACCAGATAGTTTATACTCATATCCAGGATGACTTACAAAGCTCTAAACAATAAGGCCCCTTTTCATTTAAAAGATCTGATACTACCCTATTATCCTAACAGAGCACTATGCTCCCAAAATGCTGGATTACTTGTAATACCTAGAATCTCCAAAAGTACAATGGGAGGCAGAGCCTTCAGTTATCAAGCTCCTCCCCTGTGGAACCAGCTGCCAATCTGGATTCGGGAGTCAGACTTGATCTCTGTTTTTAAGAATATGGTTAAAACCTTCCTTTTTGATATAGTCTACAATTAGGGAGGGATCATGTGTCTCTGAACCCTCCCTTAGTTATGCTGCTAATAGGTTTAGACAGCCGGGGGACCTCCAATAATGCACTGGGCTTCACTCCTTTCTTCACTTTCAATGAAATATTTTTGCTGGTCATTAACATCTGCAAAAATATTTCATTGAAAGTGAAGAAAGGAGTGAAGCCCAGTTTTGGCTTCATCCAGCAATGACCTACAGCTCTTGCTGGGACGGTTTGCCGCTGAGTGTGAAGCGGCTGGGATGAGAATCAGCACCTCCAAGTCCGAGTCCATGGTCCTCAGCCGGAAAAAGGTGGATTGTCCTCTCCGGGTTGGGGACAGGCTCCTGCCCCAAGTGGAGGAGTTTAAGTATCTTGGGGTCTTGTTCACGAGTGAGGGGAAAATGGAGCGAGAGATCGACAGACGGATTGGAGCAGCATCTGCAGTGATGCGAACATTGTACCGGTCTGTTGTGGTGAAGAGGGAGCTTAGTTCTAAGGCAAAGCTGTCGATTTACCAGTCAATCTACGTTCCTACTCTCACCTATGGTCACGAGCTTTGGGTAATGACCGAAAGAACGAGATTGCGGATACAAGCAGCTGAAATGAGCTTTCTCCGTAGGATTGCTGGACTCACCCTCAGAGATAGGGTGAGGAGCTCAGTCATCCGGGAGAGGCTCAGAGTAGAACCGCTGCTCCTCCACATTGAAAGGAGTCAGTTGAGGTGGTATGGGCATCTGATTAGGATGCCTCCTGGACGCCTCCCACTTGAGGTGTTTCAGGTACGTCCCACTGGGAGGAGACCCTGGGGCAGACCCAGGACTCGGTGGAGAGACTATGTCTCCCAGCTGGTCTGGGAACGCCTTGGTATCCCCTCTGAAGAGCTGGAGCAGGTGGCTGGGGAGAGGGAGGTCTGGGCTTCTCTGCTTGAACTGCTGCCTCCGCGACCCGGACCTCTGGAAAAGCGGTAGAAGATGGATGGATGGATGGATTAACATCTGTTTGTTCTCTCCCATAGATTGAGTCCCCATCGTGCTGTTTGCTCTCTACATGTCTGTTCTTTTCATCTTCTCTGTCCCCTCATCTCCCAGCCAGTCGTAGCAGATGACTGCCCCTCCCTGAGCCTTGTTCTGCTGGAGGTTTCTTCCTGCTAAAAGGGAGTTTTTCCTCTCCACCGTCCCCAAGTTCTTGCTCACAGTGAATTGCCTGATTGCTGGGGTCTTTTTGCAATTGTGGGGGTTTCCCCTACAGTTGAAAGTACTATGAGATGATTGTTGTTGTGAAATGGCGCTTTATAAATAAAGTTGAATTGAATTGAATTGGATAGGCTCCAGTCCCCCACGACCCGAAAATGATTAAGCGGAAGAAGATGGATGGATGGATGGATGGATGGATAAATATAAAATGGTAAAGGACAAAGAATTATCAAAAACATACTGAAATTAGTTTTATGACACATAAATGTAAAGAAAATGACTTACAGACAAATGTTGTCCAAGGCACAAGCACTCAGACATTGCCTGAAACCACCATGTGCTCAGCAACTTCCTTTCTAAGCAACTGACCTGAAAAGCATTTTTTTTTCTAACAGTTACTAAAAACAACTAATAGGTGGCAGTAAGTCACCACATAGGAAGTCCATACTAAAACAAAAACACAGCATTTTTAGATGCAGGCAGCATACAAGGGGATGAGGTTAACTGAAATTTCACAGAACAAAAACACAGACATGACACATTGGAGTGATTTTTTTTTATATACACTACCGTTCAAAAGTTTGGGGTCACTCAGAAATTTCCTTATTTTTGAAAGAAAAGCACTTTTTTTAAATAAAGATAACTTTAAACTAATCAGAAATACACTTTATACATTGCTAATGTGTTAAATGACTATTCAAGCTGCAAATGTCTGGTTTTTGGTGCAATATCTACATACAGTGGGGAAAAAAAAGTATTTAGTCAGCCACCAATTGTGCAAGTTCTCCCACTTAAAAGATGAGAGAGGTCTCCAATTTTCATCATAGGTATATCTCAACTATGAGAGACAAAATGAGAAAAAAAAAATCCAGAAAATCACACTGAAGGATTTTTAATGAATTAATTGATAAATTCCTCGGTAAAATAAGTATTTGGTCAATAACAAAACTTCATCTCAATACTTTGTTATATACCCTTTGTTGGCAATGACAGAGGTCAAACGTTTTCTGTAAGTCTTCACAAGGTTTTCACACACTGTTGCTGGTATTTTGGCCCATTCCTCCATGCAGATCTCCTCTAGAGCAGTGATGTTTTGGGGCTGTCGCTGGGCAACACAGACTTTCAACTCCCTCCAAAGATTTTCTATGGGGTAGAGATCTGGAGACTGGCTAGGCCACTCCAGGACCTTGAAATGCTTCTTACGAAGCCACTCCTTCGTTCCCCGGGAGGTGTGCTTGGGATCATTGTCATGCTGAAAGACCCAGCCACTTTTCATCTTCAAAGCCCTTGCTGATGGAAGGAGGTTTTCACTCAAAATCTCACGATACATGGCCCCATTCATTCTTTCCTTTACACGGATCAGTGGTCCTGGTCCCTTTGCAGAAAAACAGCTCCAAAGTATAATGTTTTCACCCCCATGTTTCACAGTAGGTATGGTGTTGTTTCTCCTCCAAACACGACAAGTTGAGTTTTTACCAAAAAGTTCTATTTTGGTTTCATCTGACCATATGACATTCTCCCAATCCTCTTCTGGATCATCCAAATGCTCTCTAGCAAACTTCAGACGGGCCTGGACATGTACTGGCTTAAGCAGGGGGACACGTCTGGCACTGCAGGATTTGAGTCCCTGGCGGCGTAGTGTGTTACTGATGTAGCCTTTGTTACTTTGGTCCCAGCTCTCTGCAGGTCATTCACTAGGTCCCCCGTGTGGTTCTGGGATTTTTGCTCACCGTTCTCGTGATCATTTTGACCTCACGGGGTGAGATCTTGCGTGGAGC
This sequence comes from Pholidichthys leucotaenia, assembly GCA_020510985.1. NCBI lineage: Eukaryota > Metazoa > Chordata > Actinopteri > Cichliformes > Pholidichthyidae > Pholidichthys > Pholidichthys leucotaenia. The sequence goes on from CM035846.1 coordinate 78,822,297, forward strand.
CCCAGATCGAGGGAGATTATCAGTGGTCTTGTATGTCTTCCATTTTCTAATAATTGCTCCCACAGTTGATTTCTTCACACCAAGCTGCTTACCTATTGCAGATTCAGTTTTCCCAGCCTGGTGCAGGTCTACAATTTTGTTTCTGGTGTCCTTTGACAGCTCTTTGGTCTTGGCCATAGTGGTGTTTGGAGTCTGGCTGTTTGAGGTTGTGGACAGGTGTCTTTTATACTGATAACGAGTTCAAACAGGTGCCATTAATACAGGTAACGAGTGGAGGACAGAGGAGCCTCTTAAAGAAGAAATTACAGGTCTGTGAGAGCCAGAAATCTTGCTTGTTTGTAGGTGACCAAATACTTATTTTACTGAGGAATTTACCAATTAATTCATTAAAAATCCTTCAATGTGATTTTCTGGATTTTTTTTCTCATTTTGTCTCTCATAGTTGAGGTATACCTATGATGAAAATTGGAGACCTCTCTCATCTTTTAAGTGGGAGAACTTGCACAATTGGTGGCTGACTAAATACTTTTTTGCCCCACTGTAGGTGTGTAGAGGCCAATTTCCAGCAACTATCACTCCAGTGTTCTAATGGTACAATGTGTTTGCTCATTGCATCAGAAGGCTAATGGATGATTAGAAAACCCTTGTGCAATCATGTTAGGTCTGCAATGCTGTAATTTCTGCAAATGGAGGATTTTTTGACGAAAGCAAAGTTTGAAGGAAAAAATTATTATTTCAAATACAAATCATTATTTCTAACCTTGTCAATGTCTTGACTATATTTTCTATTCATTTTACAACTCATGGTGGTAAATATAAGTGTGACTTTTCATGGAAAACACAAAATTGTCTGAGGTGACCCCAAACTTTTGAACGGTAGCGTATATGTGTTGTAAATCATAAAAAAAAATTAAACATGTTACAAACATGTTAACAAGAAGAAACTAGAAAAGCACTCAGAGAGTGCATACTGTACCTCTGCCAAGGGTCCTTCTGTCCCTTGTGGATCACCCCCCCCCCCAAATAAAATTGGTTTGCGTGTAGGCCAGGAGCTTGTTCTGGAGAAAATTGCATTACAGTCTATCCAATAATTTTTGAATATCCTTGCTAACACATTGTGAGAAGATAAGAGCTTTTGTGGAGGGATGCATGCTCAGATCATCACCAAAATGGAATGGGTTCATCTCTACCCCAAGGACCACCTCTGGTAAAAATTTAATCCAAATCCATCCAGTAGTTTTGGAGTATTGTTGCTAACACACTGTGAGAGGATAAGAGCCTTGGCGGAAATATGCATTCTCAAATCATCACCAAAATGTAATGGGTTCCTCTCTAGTTCAAGAACCACGTCTGGTGAAAATTTCATCCAAATCCATCCAGTAGTTTTTGTGTAATCCTGCTGCACAAATAAAAACAAGGTCCTTGGTGGAGGTATACAGTCTCAGATCATCAGCAAAATTTAATGGGTTAATCCTTGCCCCAAGGGCTATCTGAGGTGAAAATTTCATCAAAATCTGTCCAGTAAAGCGGCATGATAAAATAAAGGCAGCGATGGAGTTTTAAGTTGGTTTATTGAATCATACCGCCTTCATCGGAACACCTCCCCAGCCCTCGTGCTGCGGGCTGAGGTGATGTCCTCAGGCTCTCAGAGAAGAGGAGACACACAGTGCGTGTGTCCAGCAGCAGTTGAAGAGTGAGTGAATGAGAGACAGATTTACAGGACAGTGCTGCATATATACCCAACTCAGACAATACATCAAAGACCTTCACAGCAGTCGATCTGGGCATTTGCGTATCAGAGGTACAGACAGGATGCATGAACACAATGCATGGATGACACTTTAACCTCACAGCTGTAAACTCAGCATGCAGCGGAAAAAACCCAGGAGTAACGAGCTGACTGTCTCTGTGTGTTGTGGGGGGGTTGAATCAAACCCGCTACACCAGTAGCTTTTCCGTAACTCAGCTAAGAGACAGACAAACAGACAAGCCACCGGATTACATTACCTCCTTGGTGGAGGTAAAACTCATTTTTTGGAGGTGTCACAAAACAAATTCTGCTTTTTCATTGCCTGTTTCTGTACTGTGAAGCACCATCCAATCAACTTTGCTGCATTTGGCTGAATCTGAGCTGACAGTACATCCCTATGTTTCAGATTTCATTGGACTGCTTCTGTCTTCTGTCACACCATCATTAATAATAAGTATTGCATTTATATAGCGCCTTTCAAGATACCCAAAGCACTATACAATGCTTCCATTATCCACTCACTCTACAGACAGACAATGGAAAGCTACTACTGTAGCCACAGCTGCCCTGAGGAAGACTGAAGGAAACATGGCTACCAATCCGCGCCAACGACATCTCTGACAACTACTGAACATTTATACACATTCATACCCAGTGTTATGGACACAAGATGGGTAAAGTGTCTTGCCCAGGGACACAACGGTAGGATGGCTGGGGAGAGCAGGATTCAAACCGCCAATGCCCTGGTTATTTGATGACCCTCTCTACCTCTACCTGCCGCCCACATTTCCCTTCTCCATTCCATTTTTGCTGAGCACCAAGCTGCATGGCAGGAAGTTCCACTTTTTTATATGGTCTTTGACATGACCAGGCAGGGACTTGAACCCCAACCTCCCGCTTGTGGGATGGATGCTCTACCTCTAGGCCTCCACTCCATTCAATAAACACTTGTGACCCAGTGCAACTGGAAGATATGCATGCCCATGCATCACACTGCCTCCACCATGTTTTACAGAAAATGTGGTGTGCTTTGGATCATGAGCCATTCCAAGCCTTCTCCATTCTTTCTTCAGCCTAACGATGGTCTGTTTCACTTCCATTGAGCGTACCTTTGACTGCAAATTTTTGGATTTACAGCAACAGCTTCCAAATGCAAATGCCATACCTGAAATTAACTCCAGATCTTTTACCTGCTTGATTAATGATGGTATGGGGGACCCATGCTGTGGTATTCATCTCAGACTGGAAGGAAGGGAGATGCAGTAATTTCCTCTGATGGAAGAGCACAGTGATTAAAGGGCTGGGGGACAAAAGGAATTGTGATGCAAGAATGAATTGTAATACAGGACCTCAGGCAGCAGGGATGTGTGAGTGTTGTAATATAAAAGATAGTCCCTGCTACATATTGTTAATGTTTTCTGATTCTGGGAGATGTGACAGAGTGAATAAAGTTCATCTGCTCTGGATGCTTGGCCTGGTTATTCCTCTCTCCACACCGGTGACCCTTGACGAATAATGGAACACGAGGCGAACACCCCGGAGATGACCCAGATGGGAAGCCCCAGCAATGCGTGTGCCGTTTCAGTCAAACTACCAGGCTTTTGGCTGCACAACCCGAAGTCTTGGTTCCTCCACATTGGGGCCCAGTTCGTGCTCCGGGGAATAACGGCAGATGACAACAAATATTACTACATGGTCGCAGCGCTGGACGCTCGTGCGACTCAGCAAGTAGTGAGCCTGCTCCAACAGTCCCCAGCCCGCAACAAATACGGGGCTCTCAAAACCGTGCTGACCCGGCGCTACACGCTCTCGGACTGCGAGAGAGCGGAGAGGCTCCTGACGTGCTCCGAGTTAGGAGACGGGTCGCGGTCGAACTGATGGAGAAGATGTTGGCATTGATGGGTATGGACGACGGGCATTTTCTATTTGCCCACTTTTCCCTCCGGAACCTCCCAACGGCAGCCTGAGGGGTCCTTGCCAACTCACCGTTGTTGGCCGTGCATGACTACTGTGTGCTAGCCCAGGAGACAGATCGGATCATCATCACCACCAGAGCCCTCACAGTGAACGCAGCGGCGTCCAAACCCAGCGAGACAACCAGTGGAAGCGAGGAGCCAGCAATGGTAGCAGCAGCGGGAGCCAGGAAGCGCCAGAGAGACACGCTCTGCTCCTACCACCGCCATTTTGGAGAGGAGACATGCCGATACGTGCCACGTTCCAATTCAAGCGTTTGGGAAATGCCAGGACCGGCAGTTGGTAGCAGCTGCGACCGCCGGTGAAGAAAGCAAGCTGCTCTACATGACAGACTCACGCTCAGGGAGACGTTTCCTCGTAGACTATGGCTCCCAAAAGAGCCTCATCCTGCCATCCTACGCCGACCAGCTAGCGGGAACAAGCTGCCCCGAGCTGACGGCATGCAGTTTCCCAATTTTAGGAGCTGATTTTTTGTGTGCACATGGACTACTAGTTGATGTTGCTAACAGACGCCTGATTAATGCAATGTCTTTTGATTCTCTCCCCTGTACAGCTCGAGGAACCGGGCCAACAACGCTAGCTAATGTCAAAGCTCCAGGTGGTAAGTTCCACACACTGCTCACCCAGTTCCCAGCACTCCTGGTCCCGACGTTTTCAACAGCCATCACTAAACAAAGGGTGGACCACTTTATTACCACCACCGGGCCGCCCGTTTTCGCATGACCTCGACGCCTGGACACAGCTAAACTGGCCATAGCACACGAGGAGTTTGCCAACTTGGAAAGGCTGGACATCATCAGACGATCAAACAGCCCATGAGCATCCCCACTACATATGGTCCCTAAGGCCAAGGGATCGTGGCGACCTTGCGGAGATTTCCGCAGATTAAACAAAGCCACAGTACATGACCGCTACCCAATCCCCCATATTCAGGATTTTTCCGTTCACCTTGCCAGGGCACATATTTTTTCTAAGATAAACCTGGTCCGTGGTTACCACCAGGTCCCAGTGCACATGGAGGACATACCTAAAATGGCAGTAATAACCCCGTTTGGTCTATTTGAGTTTTTAACGCATGCCTTTCGGGTTAAAAGGCGCAGCACAGACATTCCAACGCATGATGGATGCGGTGTTGCGCGATCTGCCGTTTGTGTTTGTCTACCTGAATGACATCCTGGTGGCCAGCATGTCCGAGGACGAACATGTAACCCACCTCAGGACGGTTTTCCGGAGGTTAGAGGAGCACGGGTTAATAATCAACCCGGCAAAATGCCAGGTCGGCGTGATGGGGATCAATTTTTTGGGACACCGCATCTCACCGGAGGGAGCGATACCCTTGCCAGACAAGATGCGCACAGTGGTGAATTTTCCCCGGCCTAAGACGGTCAGGGCGCTGCAGGAGTTTTTGGGGATGGTTAACTTTTATAACCGTTTCCTCCCCCACGCAGCCCAGCTCATGCAGCCGTTGTACACCGCACTCAAGAAACGGAAATCGGCGGACAGAGTTGACTGGACTTCCGAGCGGGAGCAGGCGTTCTCTGAGGTTAAAACAGCCCTGGCAAATGCCGCACTACTGGCGCACCCGGACCCGGCGGCTCGGATAGTGCTCACTACCAACGCCTCGGACGTGGCCTTAGGACCATCGTGGAGCAATGCGTCGCCGGTTCTTGGCAGCCGCTCGACCTTTTTTAGCAGGTCTTTGCGCGACAGTGAGCGTAAATACAATGCGTTCGACAGAGGGTTACTGGCTCTCCACCTGGCCATACGCCACTTCCAGTTCTGGCTGGAAGTACACACCTTCACTGCATTCGTGGACCACAAGCCGCTAACGTACGCGATGGCCAAGGTTTCAGAACCATGGTCGGGCCGGCAGCAGAGACAGCTGGCTGCGATCTTGGAGTTTACGACCGACATTCAGCATGTGGCCGGTAAACTTAACATGGTGGCAGACTGCCTCTCGTGTGCATTAGTGGCCCCAGTCTATGTAGGGATAGATTACACGGCCATGGCCACGGAGCAGATCGGCAATGCGGACGTGTGCACGCTCCAGTCTGGACCAACAGGGTTAAGGCTGGAGAGTAGGGTACTGCAAGATGCCACCCACCAATATGTGATGTCTCCAAGGGACGCCTGCGCCCGGTGGTCCCACGCGCTTGGCGCCGCCGCGTTTTTGAGTCCGTTCACTCCCTGGTGCACCCAGGAGTGCGTGCATCAGTCAAAATCGTGGGAGCGAAGTTTGTCTGGCTGAGCCTGTGCAAACAGGTGAAAGAGTGGGCTGCAACCTGCATAGCGTGCCAACGAGCCAAAGTGCACAGGCACACAAAGGCCCCTTTGGAGCCGTTCCATATCCCGGCTAAGAGGTTTGACCACGTTCAAGTGGACCTCGTTTGCCCCCTCCCACCATCACAGGGGTTCACGCACCTCCTGACAGTGGTGAACCACACCACACGATGGCCAGAAGCAGTCCCGCTAGCTTCCACCCCGTCCGCAGATGTAGCACTTGGTTTTTTGACAACATGAGTGGTACGTTTTGGCACTCCTTCGGACATCACGTCCGATCGGGGCCCTCAGTTTGTTTCCAACCTCTGGTCCACGATGGCCTGGAGCCTGGGCGTCACAATTCATCGCATGACCACGTACAACCCACAGGCCAATGGGTTATGCAAGCGTTTCCATAGGTCACTGAAAGCAGTGCTCAGGGCTTCGCTTATGGATGCAAATTGGGTGGACCGGTTGCTGTGGGTTCTATAAGGGTTGCGTTCCACACCGAAAGAGGATTTGGAGGCTTCCCCAGCAGAGCTTGTTTTTTCTCAGCCGCTGTGGCTGCCCGGGGAATTTTTACCAGATAACCCTGCGCCGAACACCCACCCATCCCCACGTTCACGGCAAAGCGCAGACACAGGGACGATACCTGGCCCGGCCCACCACTGTTTTCCCCAAGTTTTATGCCGAAAACCTTGAAGGACGCAGCGTTCGTGTTTGTCAGGCACGATGCTCACCGGCCCCCATTGTGCCCACTCTACGATGGCCCGTTTAGAGGTGCTGGAACCCGGGGACAAATATTTTGTGTTAGATTTGGGAGGTCGCCGGGAGAATATCTGTATAGAGAGGCTTAAGCCCGCCTTTGTGGTGGCAGACGAGCAGGTGGTGTTGGCTCGAGCTCCTTGGCGTGGAAGACCCCCCCGAGAACTCCCCAGGTAAACGACTCATCAGAGCAGTCACATGAGCATGCTGAATGTTTCTCCCCCCTCCATTGTCCACCCACAGATGGACACACCTTCAGGAACCCCCCAACGGCACAGCAGCGCCGCGGAGCCGAAGAACCCTTGTTACAGCAGCTATGGGCGGAGGCTGAAGCTGAGAGGACGTGAGGGTAAACACTCAGTCTGAGACTCTGGGGGGGCGGTATGGGGGACCCATGCTGTGGTATTCATCTCAGACTGGAAGGAAGGGAGATGCAGTAATTTCCTCTAACGGAAGAGCATGGGGATTAAAGGGCTGGGGGACAAAAGGAATTGTGATGCGAGAATGAATTGTATTGCAGGACCTCGGGCAGCAGGGACGTGTGAGTGTTGTAATATAAAAGAGAGTCCCTGCTACATATTGTTAATGTTTTCTGATTCTGAGAGATGTGACAGAGTGAATAAAGTTCATCTGCTCTGGATGCTTGGCCTGGGTATTCCTCTCTCCACAATGGATTAATGAGGGAATAGCCCATGAAGCCCATGAAATATCTTTCAGATGACTATTCAATTCAATTCAATTCAATTCAACTTTATTTATATAGCGCCATTTCACAACAACAGTCATCTCATAGCACTATCAACTGTAGGGGGGACCCCCACAGTTGCAGAAAGACCCCAGCAATCAGGCGATCCCCTGTGAGCAAGCACTTGGCGACGGTGGAGAGGAAAAACTCCCTTTTAACAGGAAGAAACCTCCAGCAGAACCAGGCTCAGGGAGGGGCAGTCATCTGCTGCGACTGGCTGGGGGGTGAGGGGATAGAGAAGAAGAAAAGAACAGACATGTAGAGAGCAAACAGCACGATGGGGACTCAATCTATGGAAGAGAACAAACAAATGTTAATGATCAGCAAAAAAAAAAAATATTTCATAGAGAGTGAGGAAAGGAGTGAGGCCCAGTGCATTACTGGAGGTCCCCCGGCTGACTAAACCTATTAGCAGCATAACTAAGGGAGGGTTCAGAAACACATGATCCCTCCCTAATTGTAGGCTATATCAAAAAGGTAGGTTTTAGCCCTATTCTTAAAAACAGAGATCGAGTCTGACTCCCGAATCCAGATTGGCAGCTGATTCCACAGGAGAGGAGCTTGATAACTGAAGGCTCTGCCTCCCATTGTACTTTTGGAGATTCTAGGTATTACAAGTAATCCTGCATTTTGGGAGCGTAGTACTCTGTTAGGATGATACGGTAGTATCAGATCTTTTAAATAAAAAGGAGCCTGATTGTTTAGAGCTTTGTAAGTAAGAAGAAGGATTTTAAACTTAATTCTAAACTCTATGGGAAGCCAATGAAGGGAGGCCAGAACCGGAGAGATATGATCTCTCTTTCTAGTACCTGTTAAAACTCTTGCTGCAGCATTTTGGATCAGCTGAAGACTTTTTAAAGATGTTTTAGGACAGCCTGATAATAAAGAATTACAATAATCTAATCTCGAGCTAACAAAAGCGTGGATCAGCTTCTCAGCATCACTCTGAGACAAGATGCTCCTAATCTTGGCAATATTACGCAAATGATAGAAGGCAGTCTTAGAAACAAATTTAATATGTGAATTGAAGGACAAATCCTGATCAAAAATAACTCCAAGGTTCCTCACAGAGCTATTAAGAGAAAGAGTAACTGCATCCAAACTGAAAGTTTGATTTGGAAAGGAATTTCTAAGGTTTTTTGGACCAACAAGAATGACTTCAGTCTTATCTGAATTTAATAACAGGAAATTACAAGTCATCCAAGCTTTGATTTCCTTAAGACAGGCTTCTAACTTGGCTAATTGATTAGTATCATCTGGCTTCATTGACAGGTATAATTGTGTGTCATCTGCATAACAATGAAAATGTATACAGTGCTTTCTAATAATGTTGCCTAACGGAAGCATATATAAACTATATATAAACTAAAAAGAGTAGGGCCTAGCACAGATCCCTGTGGAACTCCATGACTAAGCTTTGAGCTGAAAGAAAACTCATCATTTACATGAACAAACTGGAGCCTATCAGATAAATAAGATCTAAACCACTGCAACGAAGTTCCATTAAGTCCAACATAGTGTTCTAATCTATCAAGTAGAATATTATGATCAATAGTATCAAAAGCTGCACTAAGATCTAAAAGGACAAGTACAGAAACTAGTCCATTATCAGATGCAATGAGGAGGTCGTTAGTGACCTTCGCTAAGGCTGTTTCAGTACTATGATGGATTCTAAACCCAGATTGAAACTCTTCAAGTAAACCATTTCCCTGCAGGTGGTCAAATAATTGCGTAGCAACAACTCTTTCTAAGATTTTTGAAATGAAAGGGAGATTAGAGATTGGTCTATAGTTAGCTAAAGCTCCTGGATCTAGCGTTGGCTTTTTGAGTAAGGGTTTAATTACAGCCGTTTTAAAAGCCTGCGGTACATGGCCTAAAGTCAATGAAGAATTGATTATATGAAGAATAAAGCTCCCAATAAGTGGGAAGACTTCTTTAAATAACCTGGTAGGAATAGGGTCTAAAAGACAAGTTGAAGGTTTGGATGAGGAAACTATTTTGGCTAACTCACAAAGGTCGATTGGAGTAAACTCATCAAGACAGACATCAATAGAAGGAGTTGTAGTAGTTACAGTATTTAAGTTAACTCTGGGAAGAATCTGATTGATTTTATCTCTGATGGATGAAATTTTATTATTGAAAAAGTTCATAAAGTCCTGACTAGTAAGCTCTAAGGGGATGCTAGGATTGACAGAGTCCTGACTCTTTGTCAACCTGGCTACAGTACTGAAAAGAAACCTGGGATTATTCTTGTTCTCTTCTATTAATGCAGAGTAATAACTCGTTCTAGCTTTTCTAAGAGATTTTTTATAAATTAAAAGATGATTTCTCCAAGCTAAATAGATTTCATCTAAATTAGTAGAGCACCATTTTCTTTCTAATTGACGAGTCTTCTGTTTTAAGCTACGAGTTTCTGTGTTGAACCAAGGAGTTAAAAATCTCTGATTAGACTTTTTCTTTTTTAAGGGGGCCACCAAGTCTAGAGCCTGATGCAGAGAAGCTGAAACACTATCCACCATGTTATCAATTACAGAAGGAGCAAGCTGTCTATAGCTTATTTCCGTTGTGTTGACACATGGCATAGAGGAAACAATCTGCATAAATTTGGAAACAGCATCATCTGAGAGGCATCTACTGTGATAATATTTTTCTTTAGGAGCCAAATAGTCAGATATGTGAATTGAAGGACAAATCCTGATCAAAAATAACTCCAAGGTTCCTCACAGAGCTATTAAGAGAAAGAGTAACTGCATCCAAACTGAAAGTTTGATTTGGAAAGGAATTTCTAAGGTTTTTTGGACCAACAAGAATGACTTCAGTCTTATCTGAATTTAATAGCAGGAAATTACAAGTCATCCAATCTTTAATTTCCTGAAGACAGGCTTCTAACTTGGCTAATTGATTACTATCATCTGGCTTCATTGACAGGTATAATTGTGTGTCATCTGCATAGCAATGAAAATGTATACAGTGCTTTCTAATAATGTTGCCTAACGGAAGCATATATAAACTAAAAAGAGTAGGGCCTAGCACAGATCCCTGTGGAACTCCATGACTAAGCTTTGAGTTGAAAGAAAACTCATTATTTACATGAACAAACTGGAGCCTATCAGATAAATAAGATCTAAACCACTGCAACGAAGTTCCATTAAGTCCAACATAGTGTTCTAATCTATCAAGTAGAATATTATGATAGATAGTATCAAAAGCTGCACTAAGGTCTAAAAGGACAAGTACAGAAACTAGTCCATTATCAGATGCAATGAGGAGGTCGTTAGTGACCTTCGCTAAGGCTGTTTCAGTACTATGATGGATTCTAAACCCAGATTGAAACTCTTCAAGTAAACCATTTCCTTGCAGGTGGTCAAATAATTGCATAGCAACAACTCTTTCTAAGATTTTTGAAATGAAAGGGAGATTAGAGATTGGTTTATAGTTAGCTAAAGCTCCTGGATCTAGCGTTGGCTTTTTGAGTAAGGGTTTAATTACAGCCGTTTTAAAAGCCTGCGGTACATGGCCTAAAGTTAATGAAGAATTGATTATATGAAGAATAAAGCTACCAATAAGTGGGAAGACTTCTTTAAATAACCTGGTAGGAATAGGGTCTAAAAGACAAGTTGAAGGTTTGGATGAGGAAACTATTTTGTCTAACTCACAAAGGTCGATTGGAGTAAACTCATCAAGACAACTTACACAATGGTCCCCTCCGGCATACAACTAGGAAAATACCGGTCGCTATGGAGGGGGAGAATATGTATGGGCACATAATCATACCATGTAGGATAACTAAGTAGAGGGTTATGCTGTTTCATCCCATCTAGCAACAATGCTCTGCACTGTGTGTGTTTATATATTTACATATTTATTCCATCTAGCTACAATGCTCAGCACTGGGTGTGTTCATATTTATATATCTATATATTTATTCCATCTAGCTACAATGCTCCGCACTGTGTTTTTATATATCTGTATATTTATTCCATCTAGCTACAATGCTCCGCACTGTGTGTGTTTATATACTTACATATTTATTCCACCTAGCTGCAATGCTCCGTACTGTGGGTGTTTATATATTTACATATTTATTCCATCTAGCTACAATGCTCTGCACTGTGTGTTTATATATTCATATATTTATTCCATCCAGCTACAATGCTCTGCACTGTGTGTCTGTGTGTGTGTATATATATATTTTATAGTAATATGTACATATGTATATTAGCTGCTCTTGCTTGCTTGTTTTTTTTTTTTCTTGCCCTCTGATTGTTGCTCTGAGTGTTGCTATCCCTGTGCTGTTGCAATCCTGGAATTTCCCCATTGTGGGACTAATAAAGGCTTATCTTATCTTATCTTATCTTATCTTAAGACAGACATCAAAAGAAGGAGTTGTAGTAGTTATAGTATTTAAGTTAACTGTGGGAAGAATCTGATTGATTTTATCTCTGATGGATGAAATTTTATTATTGAAAAAGTTCATAAAGTCCTGACTAGAAAGCTCTAAGGGAATGCTAGGATTGACAGAGTCCTGACTCTTTGTCAACCTGGCTACAGTACTGAAAAGAAACCTGGGATTATTCTTGTTCTCTTCTATTAATGCAGAGTAATAACTTGTTCTAGCTTTTCTAAGAAATTTTTTATAAATTAAAAGATGATTTCTCCAAGCTAAATAGATTTCATCTAAATTAGTAGAGCGCCATTTTCTTTCTAATTGACGAGTCTTCTGTTTTAAGCTACGAGTTTCTGTGTTGAACCAAGGAGTTAGAAATCTCTGATTAGACTTTTTCTTTTTTAAGGGGGCCACCAAGTCTAGAGCCTGATGCAGAGAAGCTGAAACACTATCCACCATGTTATCAATTACAGAAGGAGCAAGCTGTCTATAGCTTATTTCCGTTGTGTTGACACATGGCATAGAGGAAACAATCTGCATAAATTTGGAAACAGCATCATCTGAGAGGCATCTACTGTAATAATATTTTTCTTTAGGAGCCAAATAGAGATAGTAAAATCAAAGGTTAACAGACAATGGTCTGACAGTACAGGGTTATGAGTAGACACTACAAGATTTTCTATTTCTATGCCATATGTCAGAACAAGGTCCAATGTATGGTGGAGGTAATGAGTAGAATTTCCTACTTTCTGAGAAAACCCAATCGAGTCTAATATTGAATTAAAAGCCACATTAAAGCAGTCACTATCTACATCCACATGTATATTAAAGTCCCCTACTATAATTATTCTATCAGATTTCAGCACTAAATCAGCGAAGAAATCAGCAAATTCGGATAAAAATTCTGAGTAGGTTGATGGGGGACGATAAACTATGGCAAATAAAATTGGGTTTAACCTAAAATTGCTAAAGTGCCCAATACTGAGGACCAGGCCCTCAAAGGAATTATAACATGTTTTTTGCTTTACATTAACTAGTAATTTGGAATGGTAAATTGTTGCTACTCCTCCTCCACGACCAGAACTTCTGGGATTTTGACAGTTTAAATAACCAGAGGGAGTTGATTCATTTAAACCAACATAATCCTCTTGCCCTAACCAAGTCTCTGTAAGGGATATTAAATCAATCTGATGATCAATTAACAGATCATGGACTAACAGAGACTTGGGAGTTAGAGACCTAATATTTAATAAACCACATTTAATTTTTAAATTATGAGGAGGAACAGAGGCCAAATCATTCAATTTAGAGGCTTTATGTTTAATTTGAGTTTTACCAGTATTTTGCTTTATAACTTTGGGATGCTTATACATTATATTTTTATTCACTTTGGAGGGAGCAGACAACGATTCTCTGATGGGGAAGTCAGGGGCTAAGTTGAGGGGTGGCGGATGAAGAGGAGCTGCAGAGAGGCGTGTAAGACTGCGACTCTGCTTCCTGGTCCCAACTCTGAGTAGTCAGGGTTTTGGAAATTTGGATAAAAAAGATGCCAGATTGTTAGATAAATGAGAAGCACCATCCAAAGTGGGATGAATGCTGTCTCATCTCATAAGACCAGGTTTTCCCCAAAAAGAGCTCCAATTGTCAATGTAGCCCACGTCATTTTTAGGACACCACACAGACAGCCAGCGGTTCAAGGATGACGAGCGACTAAACATGTCATCACTGGTCAGATTGGGGAGGGGCCCAGAGAATACTACAGTGGCTGACATCGTTTTTGCAAAGTCAGACACCGATTCTACATCAAGTTTCGTGACTTCCGACTGCCGGAGACGGATGTCATTAATGCCGGCGTGAATAACAATTGTGGAGTATTTACAGTTACTTTTAGCCAGCATTTTCAAATTTGACTCGATGTCGCCTGCTCTGGCCCCAGGAATGCATTTTATGACCGCTGGAGTCTCTAGGTTCACGTTTCTGACTACAGAGTCGCCAATGATCAGAGTTTTTTCCTCAGCGGGTGTGTCGCTGAGCGGGGAAAAACGATTAGAAACGTGAACAGGTTGGTGGTGAGCCGGGGCTTTGCGACTAGGCTTCCTTCTCACCGTCACCCACCCAGTCTCCTCGCTGCTGAGGAGAGCCGGGGAACCGCTGACAGGGGGGGCCTAAGCTAGCTAGCTCCGCTGCAGCTAATGGGCGTCCGTCAAGATTAACTGGCGCAGACGGTGTTTCAATGCAGCGGAGCCGGGATTCCAAATCAGACAACCTCGCCTCGAGCGCCTCAAAAAGACAACATTTATTACATTTACCGTTATCGCTAAAAGAGGCAGAGGTGTAGCTAAACATCTGACAGAGAGAGCACACCAGAGGAGAGGAAAGAGAGCTAGTAGCCATAGCTAATGGCTGGAGAGCAAACCACACAGGCAGACAGCAAAACAGGAAGTGACGATACGTTACCACAAGGAAGTGACGATCCTTGACTAATGACTAATGAATTACTTTTGACGCCCTGAAATGAGGAGATTCTGTATAAAAAAGGTTGCAATTCCTAAACCGTATCTCCAATTTGGATGTCAATTGTAGTGTCCACATTTTGTTATTTCAGCATGTGTTGTCAGTTCCACTATTAATATTCTGCTGGTTTAGAGTTACTTTTACAGTGTAATTTAAGGTATCATTCTTTACCTTACCATTGTTCTGAGTTTGCCTTTATTTTGAAATGCTTCCAGTTTTGTTTTCACATAGTTTTATTGTAGAGTTTTGTCTCCTGTTCAGTGTATTCTCAGTGTAAGGGTAGTCAAAATAATAAAATTAAAGTGTGATCCTGAGAACAAGATGCATCTTTACATTATTAGCTTCATTTGTAACATTAATCACAGTCACTACAGTTTAAAACAACAGTACAGGTTTTCTCCAAGATAAACAGTAACCCTGTGTGATAATACTAACAGTTTAAACAAGGAGCCTGGTCCAAACATGCATACTGTACATTCAAAGGTTATTTCAAACTGCAGGTGGCGTGTCAACACGTAGCAGCCTCTCGTCTCTCTTGGTGTTTTGTGCCATTTAGTGTTGTTTAAATTACACCTATGTGTATATTCATGTGTTTAAACAATATTCATAAGTTGATATTCATGTGTTTAATGTACATATATGATGCTGCGCACAAGTCACAGTCACCGTAGCTTTCTGGACATAAGAAGTATGACCAAAAATGATGTCCTGGATCAGAACGTTACAGAGGAACTCTGTGGCCTAGGTCTCCTCCACCAGATCTCCACACCCCTGGACTTGATTGCTGTGGCTCATCCCAAATGGAGACACTGTAGACAGTGTGAGTGGCGACAAAAGAGAGGTAAGCATGGAGGTGCCCAAACGAAGCTAACCAGTAGCCCACACAGACTCCCAAATCCTTTCCTCATTCTGACCAACATACGCTCACTAGACTAACTAACTAACTAACTAACCTGCACTTATATAGCGCTTTTCTAGTCACAAAGACCACTCAAAGCGCTTTCACTAGTACCAACCCTCTATTCTAAGGGCCTATAGGAAACATATCTAGGGACAATTTAGAACAGCCAATTAACCTAACATGCATGTCTTTGGATTGTGGGAGGAAACCGGAGCCCCCGGAGTAAACCCACGCAGCACAGGGAGAACATGCAAACTCCACACAGAAAGGTTCCAACCCCTTAGACAACAAAATAGACCACATACAGCTCCTGAGAACTATCCAGCGTGTTGCGTGGAACTGTTGTGTTTCTATCTTTACAGAAACGTGGATAAATGACAATATACCAGACTCTGCCATTCAGTTAGCTGGGCTAACATGCTACTGTAGTGACAGAGTGCTCACAGAGGGGGGGAAAAAGCGAGGCGACACGGTCTGTATCTGCATCAATGACGCCTGGTGCCATGATGCTACTGTTGTGCATTAACAATGTTCTCCATGAGTGAAATTTATGAGCATCAAGTGTCGACCCTTTTACATGCCGAGAGAATTTTCAGCTGTCCTACTAGTAGCCGTGTATATCCCACCCACCGGCATCAGCGAGCGAAGTAAAGCACTAAAAGAACTCTATCAGGCCATCAGTGAGACACAGATGGCACATCCAGATGGAGTCCTCATCACAGCAGGAGACTTCAACCATGCTTATTTAAAGGCCCTCCTACCAAATCTACACCAACATGCAGACTTTCAAACAAGAGGAGACAATTTACTGGGCCTAGTGTACACAACTCACAAGAAAGCATACACGAGTCCCCCCCCCCCCCTTCCCCAGCTGGGTCTCTCTTACCTCATTTCCAGTGTTGGGAGAAATGCCGCTACTTTTGCAGTAACATGCTGTGTAACAAAATTACTGTTTAACAATTCAGTAATGTGTTAGTTACTGAAATTTGATCAGATGCGTTACTCGCGTTACTCCTTTTATTAATCTGTATAGATATTTTTAGCGCAAATAAAATGACCCTACTATAGCTGGCACAGTTGTCAGTCTCCTCCACGGGTGGGTTTCCTCTCCTGCCCCAGTTCACGCCGCAGCCCGGTAGGAAGAAATGCCATGGCGGTGGTGACTTCTCATATCGAGTCCTGATTGCCTGTTGTCCGAGCGGTGAGCAGCCCCCAAAAGCTCCTACCTCTGTGGTTAAACATGAGTATTTTTTGAGCAAGAAGTTGCATTTAATGTCCGCAGTTGTGTAAATGTGTAAGTAATTGTGTGAGTTTTCTTACGCACGGAGAAAAAGTGACTGTGATTTGTCTCTGTGAATTTATAGCTTTATTTCTAGTAAATGTCTGACTTTCTACTGATTAGAATAGTTTATGTAAATATGAGACCTTTTTTTTCTCTGTAAGAGGACTTTTTATCTCATTAGTTTTCTTTCTATTATTTTTTCTGATGAGAACAAGGAGCCCTTGATCTTGCTGTGTGCAAGATGATTAAAGTATGCATTTAAAAGTAATGTGGAAGTTACTTTTCCAAGTAACTTGTTACTTTAATCATGCAGTAACTCAAAAGTAACTCAGTTACTTTTGAAAAGAAGTAACTAGTAACTGTAACTAGTTACTATTTTTTAGTAACTTGCCCAACACTGCTCATTTCCACCAAATAAGAATCAGTGCTAGTTTGGTTCTGGCGCTTGTGCCTGTGCTTAACCAGTTCAACTGTAGTGCCTCATAAGAATCAGTTGGTTTTCCACCGACGTGGAGCTAGTAGGGGATTACGTCAGGGCTACGTCATTATATTAATATATTAATGATGGCGGCACGCATGGACGCTGCGGCCCCTCTAGGCATCAGTGAGTGTGAGAGTTTTGAGTGTTTTAACCATCCCAGACGTACAACTTACAACCGAGAGACCTTATTAAGCATCAAGGTAATGTATGCAGCAAGAATTGCGGCATTCGGGTGCGATTTGGACATTCTATGCCAGCATGGAATACTATCGGGGGTTAGGCTGGCAGCTACCCGGGAGAGGAGGAAGCGTAAGCAGCGCGAATGTAAACAAAGGAGAGAAAAGAGGGCCGGAATTCATGCTAGGCTAAAAGCTAACCCCTCCAGACCAGCAGTACCGTCGTTCCTTCTTTCCAATGTCCGCTCCCTCGACAACAAGCTGGACGAGTTGCGTCTGCTGAGAGAAACCCGCAGAGAGTGGAGGGACTGCTGTGTGTTTGCGTTCATGGAGACATGGCTCCACAACAACATCCCTGATGCGGCCATTCAGCTGGAAGGGATGACATCGTTCCGGGCGGACAGGGAGGCTGCTAGCTCCGGTAAGAGCCGGGGGGGAGGGGGGGCTATGCATCTATATTAACAAGAACTGGTGCGTTAATGCCACGTTAGTATCTAAACACTGCTCTCTGTTGGCGGAGTTCCTTATTGTAAATTGTCGGCCATTCTATCTGCCGAGGGAATACACCAATGTGGTTGTAGCTGCTGTTTACATAGCTCCTAGCGCTAATGCTAAAGCTAATGTTAACGAGGCACTCGGAGAGCTGCACGATGCTATTAGTGAATTTCAAACTTCACACTCGGACAGTTTTGTGGTGGTTGCAGGGAATTTTAATCACACCAGTTTAAAGACTGTGCTCCCCAAGTTCAAACAATGTGTGGACTTTAAGACCAGAGGAGAGAATATGTTGGACTTGGTGTACACAAACTTTCAAGATGCTTGTAAGGCAACACCTCGCCCCCACCTCGGCCATTCTGACCACCTATCCGTGATGCTGGTGCCTGTCTACAAACCTTTACTGAAACGCAGCAGGCCAGTAGTGAAACAAATAAGGATTTGGCCAGAGGGTGCAGCCTCAGCACTTAAGGACTGTTTTCTGCACACAGACTGGGAGGTCTTCAAGATAGCAGCCTCCCAGGGAGACAGGACAGATGTGGAGGAGTATGCTGAAATGGTCACCAGCTACATCGCGAAGTGCACAGAGGATGTCACTATTGTGAAGACTTTCACTGCACTGGGCAACTATAAACCCTGGATGACAGCAGAGGTGCGCTCGCTGGTCAAAGCCAGAGATGCAGCATTGAGAGCGAAGGACAGGATCACCCTCTGCTCAGCTAGGTCTGCACTCTCAAAGGGAATTAAGATGGCGAAGCCCGCCTATGCGGAGAAAATCCAGGGACACCTCTGTGACACAAGGAACACCAAACGGATGTGGCAGGGAGTTCGGGCGCTGACGGATTATAAGTCTAAGTCTAGGCAGGGGGTCAATGATGACGATGCTTCCAGACAGGCTCAACAACTTCTTTGCACGTTTTGAAGCATCAAACCTGACAATCAGAGGGAGGGATGGCCCATCACCACCATCTGCTGGGCCAGCTATCATCATTAACACAGCGGACACATGGAGGATCCTAATCAGGGTCAACCCACATAAAGCTGCAGGTCCGGACAACATCCCGGGACGTGTGCTCCGAGACTGCGCGAGCGAGTTGGCGGATGTCCTGACTGACATTTATAACATATCCCTGAGTCAGGCCATCGTTCCCCCATGCTTTAAGACCTCTACCATAGTACCGGTGGCAAAGAAACCAGCTGTGTCCTGTCTGAATGACTATCATCCTGTTGCACTGACACCAATTGTGATGAAGTGTTTTGAACGGTTTGTCAAACCACACATAACAGCTTGCCTCCCTGCATCACATGACCCGCTCCAGTTTGCATATCGTTCAAACCGCTCCACGGAGGATGTTATAGTCACCACCCTGCACTCTGTCATCACCCACCTGGATCAGAAAGACACCTACACCAGACTCCTGTACATTGATTTCAGTTCAGCATTCAACACCATTATTCCCCAGAGATTGATGGAGAAATTACTCCTTCTCGGTCTGAACACTGCCACATGTCTCTGGATCCTGGATTTCCTGACTGAGAGACCTCAGTCTGTCCGTGTTGGAAATAACATTTCCAACTCTATCACGCTGAGCACCAGATCTCCTCAAGGCTGCGTACTCAGTCCACTGTTGTTTACACTTCTAACACATGACTGTGTATCCAGACACGAGTGGAACCAGATTATTAGGTTTGCAGACAACACCACAGTGGTGGGATTTATTCAGAGGGATGAGGAATCAATGTTTTGGGAAGAAGTTAGAGACCTGGAGGGCTGGTGCAGGGAGAACAATCTGGTGCTCAACGTGGACAAAACGATGGAGATGATTATTAACTTCCAGCGGTCACAGCCTGAAAATGTCCCTCTCAGCATCGGCGGCCGTTTGATGAAGAGAGTGGAGAACATCAAGTTCCTCAGAATGCAGTTCTTGCAGGACCTGACCTGGAGCAAGAATTCCTTGGGGATCAGGAAGCGGGCCCAGCAGAGACTGCATTTCTTAAGGAAACTCAAACAGGCCTCTCTCCCCATCTGCATCCTCAGGACCTTCTACAGAGGTGTGATGGAGAGTGTTCTGATGTACTGCATTGCAACATGGTACTCCAGTTGCAGTATGTCAGACAAAAAAAGCCCTGCAGAGGATAGTTAAGGGAGCTGAGAGGGTAATTGGAGTTTCCCTCCCCTCTGTTCAAGAACTTTTTCAGAACCGTTGTAGGAGCAGGGCACTGAACATTGTTAAGGACCACTCTCACCCTCTGCATAAACACTTTGAACTTCTGCCATCTGACAAACGATTCCGGAGCATCAGAGGCAGAACCACCAGACTGATTAACAGCTTCCTTCCACAAGCTGTTAGGATGCTGAACAGTTGATCCGGAATCTCATACATACTACTGCACCTTACGGACATTATGTATATTATTTGTATATTAACGTTCTAGTTAGTTTTCAAGTATGTCTCAGGGATGTGTGAATGGCTGTGTTGGGGTGGGGGGTGAGGGTGTGTGTGAGTGTGTCTTAAATTATGTTCTTTTTACTTATATGGATGCTGAGAGAAACGCAATTTCATCTTGCCTGCACTACAGTTGTATGTACAGCAATGTGACAATAAAGGCTGATTTGATTTGATTTGATTTTATTTGATTTGATTTACATAGTGTGAAGCATCTTTATGCAACCCCACAGAACATCACAGAAGAAGAAGCAGCGCCAACTTGTCAACATGGAGGAGTTTATTGTCTCTTTGGTAGTGCTGCTTTTATTATTCCAAACCTGTATTTCCATCCAAAAATAGTTTTATTCTTAATCGCAGAGAATGACGGCTATGTTTAAGGAGACCGGTAATTATCAATATATTAGTTATTAGCCATTGTTAGCTCAAGTCTGTAGCTCAACCAGCTAGCATTGACTACACTTTTAAATGTAATATCTATGTCAACTCTGTAATAGGTGGTGTTACGGCACATTACGAGGCGGAGGTCGCCTGTTACATTGGCACATCCACGGTCACGATACTGGTGGGACTCCAATGTTCCAGCGTCGTGCTAAAAGTGATCGGCTGCCAAAAAATGATTGGAAGGTGCCATGTTGTTGTTATAGGGTTATCTTTGCTGTAAAATATATATTTCAACAGGTAAACAGTACTGAGTTAGGTATAATAAGATATGTTTAACACTTATGATGCATTTTGAACCCGAAACAAACTTGATCTAGGATTAAAAGCAATTAAAATAATGCAGTCACAAGGCTACCTGGAAAATACATAGATTTACTGGATATACGTATACATGTAGATACTGTATAAATATATATTCTACACTACCGTTCAAAAGTTTGGGGTCACTTAGAAATGTCCTTATTTTTGAAAGAAAAGCACTGTTTTTTTCAATGAAGATAACTTTAAACTAATCAGAAATACACTCTAATATCTAATATACATTGCTAAAGTGGTAAATGACTATTCTAACTGCAAATGTCTAGTTTTTGGTGCAATATCTACATAGGTGTATAGAGGCCCATTTCCAGCAACTATCACTCCAGTGTTCTAATGGTACAATGTGTTTGCTCATTGCGTCAGAAGGCTAATGGATGATTAGAAAACCCTTGTGCAATCATGTTCGCACAGCTGAAAACAGTTCAGCTGGTTAGAGAAGCTATAAAACTGACCTTCCTTTGAGCAGGTTGAGTATCTGGAAAAATTATTATTTCAAATACAAATCATTATTTCTAACCTTGTCAATGTCTTGACTATATTTTCTATTCATTTTACAACTCATGGTGGTAAATAAGTGTGACTTTTCATGGAAAACAAAATAATTGTCTGGGTGACCCCAAACTTTTGAACGGTAGTGTATGTACCTTCAAAACAACAAAGAGGTTTTTGCACATAAATATTGGAATCAATTGCAATCTCATAAATTCTATACGTTTTTATGTAAATTGCAAATACTTTGGCCAACACTATAATTTTTCAGATGTGATAAAACCTCAAAACGTTAAGATACATTATAGGTGGACTGAGACCAGGCAGTACACTTTTAACAAGCGGGCGCTCCTGGCTCCTGTAGACGGTGATCACTTTTTGGCACAACACCAGATTTCACCATCCAGCCTACCCCATGCAGAAGTGGCTGATGAAACCGTTTTCAGACACAGGCAGACTTACCCCTGAACAACGTATCTACAACTACCGGATGAGCCGTGCACGTTCAGTTGTGGAAATGGCTTTTGGTGGCTTGAAAGGATGGTGGAGGTCCCTCCTGACAAGGAATCACTGCAAACTGGAGCTGAGTA
Source organism: Pholidichthys leucotaenia (assembly GCA_020510985.1). Lineage (NCBI taxonomy): Eukaryota > Metazoa > Chordata > Actinopteri > Cichliformes > Pholidichthyidae > Pholidichthys > Pholidichthys leucotaenia. Next base: position 78,844,314 of record CM035846.1, read on the forward strand.
AGAAAATGGTGCTCACCTGCTTCATAATATTTGTGAGGAACATGGTGACAACTTTGGACTCCCTGACACACATGATCACAGTCAGCCTGCAGTTCAACCACTACCTGACCATGCCAACATAGAAGGGGATGACATTAGGGCAGCTTTAATGGAGTACTTTAACAGTGGGGAGCCATGACCTGTTTAGTGCTTGCCGTATCATTTACATAATATAACATATAGAATGTAAAGTCATGCAAAAGTGTTAATGAATAAAAATATTCAGCTGACAATCAGTCCTCAGTGTACTCTGTTTGGAAGTATTTATGGTGTATATATATTTTATAGGCACATTTACAGAGTTGTTAAAAGTATACACCTTATGTATTTTTATGCAATCTATTCTGGTTAAAGTACTAATTCAAGTTTTTATTTCTGTAGGGGTAACAAGAAGACAAACTCTAAAGTGTAAGAGTTAAAAGTACTTTCCCCAGAAATGATATTGTCCAGAGCTGGCAGAAGGTCATGTGGTACGTTGTCAAAAGAATATAAACTCATTTATCGTTTTTGAAGCAGACAGCTTGGAGCATTTTCCACAAAAAAGTGCATAGATTTAAAGTTTGTTGCTTCTTGTTCTTTAGAAAATGTGAAAAAGTTGTCAAAAATGGGTGAGTAAAGTCCACAAACACCTGATATATTTTCAAATGCCTGAAAAAATTAACTTAAGTGCTGTAACAAAGTACTTGTACTTTCACTTCCCACCACTATAACGTTACAGTGATTTGCATTGTTTGTCCTAAATAGCTTTACATTTCATGCACATGTTTGGTATGAGAATAACAATTACTTAATGTGGAAGTGAAGCGGATGATAAAATAAAGGCAGCGTTGGATTTTTAAATAGCTTTATTATCACCCGCCTTTATCAGAACTCGGCTACAGCCCATGGTGTGAGCAGGCTGCCGCTTCGTTCCTCCAGCTCTCAAAAAGGAGACAGTGTGTGTGTCTCGCAGCAGATGCAGAATCAGAGTGAGAGAATGAGAGGCAGATTTACAGCACAGTGCAGCTTATATACTCAACTCAAACAATAGATCAAAGACATTCACAGCAGTCAATGTGGGCATTTGCATATCAGAGGTACAGACAGGATGCATCAACACAATGCATGGATGACACTTTAACCTCACAGCTGTAAACGCAGCATGCAGCGGAAAAAAACCCAGGAGTGCGAGCTCTGTGTTGTCTCAGTGTTGTGGGGGTTGAATTCAAACCGCTACACTGCTCCCCCCCAGAGGGAACGGTAGGGGACCGTGACCTCGATGTTGCAGTTTGGGCAGCGAGCAGGGAAAAGCTCTGTGCAGGAGGAGGGGGAGTGGGGTAGCAAATGCTGACCGGGCGCGAGAAAATTGTTCGAGTCGCGCCAAAAGTGTTTGCTGCTCCGCGATGTCCCATCTGAACATGCGGAGATCAGAAGAAGAAAGAAAAAAAAAAATTAGTCTCTGACTCCTCTCGTGGCCATGAAGAAAAGCAGGAGCGGCGGCAAGAAAAAAATAAAAGCAGAGGGACTGGCGTGTTGACTTTAGGGCAGACGTAACCCTACAGCCTCGGGAACCGCAGACAGCTGAATTCCCCTTGTGTGCCGTGGCTAAGACCATAAAATCCAGTGAGCAAGCTGCGGGCCTCAGGTATACCAGCAAGCCTGAAGGGCCAGTGTGCAGCAGAAGGAAGGCGGTCGGAAAAGCCGTATTTGTCCCGTGCGTGGTGCGCCGTCCTCGTCACCCCCGGTGCGCGTGCCGGGGCTCCGTGCGTGGGTGGGCCCGCTGGAGAGGAAATCAGGGTCGGAAACTTGGAGATCGGCGCAGTCTGCGCCGAAAAACATCTCTGACGAGCCGTGGCTGCAGATTAGTCATGGTGCGTTCAGGTCCACGTGTGCTCCGTCGGCCATGGGAGTCGCCCGCATGTGCTCTGATGTGGAGGAGCTGCGCGGCCGGTCCCGCATGGATGTGCCGATCTCGGCGAGGGCGCGCCATGACGTTCTCTGCCGCTTACCCGGTCTTGGTTGATGTCCTGAGAGCGGCTCGCCCGCCGTGGGCTCTGTGTCGAGGTCTCCCTGTGGCCGCAAGGAGGGAAAATCAGTCAGGCCGCTGTGACGGAGCATTCATGCCCGGGTGCTGCGTTTGCTGGCCGCTCGTTTTCTTCAGTCTCGGGTCACCAGCGTGGCTGTTCAGATCAGAAGGCTGCGTTTGCACAAAATGTGTGCGTCCTTGGGGTCACCAGTGAAGCGGATGATAAAATAAAGGCAGCGTTGGATTTTTAAATAGCTTTATTATCACCCGCCTTCATCAGAACTCGGCTACAGCCCATGGTTTGAGCAGGCTGCCGCTTCGTTCCTCCAGCTCTCAAAAAGGAGACAGTGTGTGTGTCTCGCAGCAGATGCAGAATCAGAGTGAGAGAATGAGAGGCAGATTTACAGCACAGTGCAGCTTATATACTCAACTCAAACAATAGATCAAAGACATTCACAGCAGTCAATGTGGGCATTTGCATATCAGAGGTACAGACAGGATGCATCAACACAATGCATGGATGACACTTTAACCTCACAGCTGTAAACGCAGCCTGCAGCGGAAAAAACCCAGGAGTGCGAGCTGACTGTCTCTGTGTTGTCTCTTTGTTGTGGGGGTTGAATTCAAACCACTACAGAAGCAGAAAAAAAACAATAAAGGAAAAAAAGCTTTTATTTACAAAATGTGCAAAAACTAAAGATGGCTACATATGAAAATGTTATGTACACACAGCCAAACATATCAGTGCTGTGATAGTTACTTTTTTTGCAGTCCCTCAAGCACAGACACAGCGTGTCTAATCAGTCCAACAAGGGTATCGGTACTGTCCTCCATCTTCTGGATGCTTTGCAGCAAACTGGACGTCAGCTGCACACCCCTTCTGCTCTGCTCGTGGTGTCTTTCTTCTCACCTCTCCAGGTAGTCAAGAAGGAGGTCCATGTTTGCAAAAATTGGGATTGATCGTCACTTCCTTGTGGTAACGTATCGTCACTTCCTGTTTTGCTGTCTGTCTGTGTGGTTTGCTCTCCTCACTCTCCTGAGCTTTTGGGTTAGCCACTAGCGATGGCTACTAGCTCTCCTTCCTCTCCTCCTCTGGTGTGCTCTCTCTGTCAGATGTTTAGCTACATCTCTGCCTCTTTTAGTGATAACGGTAAATGTAATAAATGTTGTCTTTTTGAGGCGCTCGAGGCGAGGTTGTCTGATTTGGAATCCCGGCTCTGCTGCATTGAAACACCGTCTGCGCCAGTTACTCTTGACTGACGCCCCTTAGCTGCAGCGGAGCTAGCTAGCATAGCTAACCCTGTTAGCAGTCCTCCGGCTCTCCTAAGCAGCAAGGAGACTGGGTGGGTGACGGTGAGAAGGAAGCCTGGTCGCAAAGCCCCGGTACACCACCAACCTGTTCACGTTTCTAATCATTTTTCCCCGCTCAGCGACACACCCGCTGAGGAAAAAACTCTGATCATTGGCGACTCTGTAGTCAGAAACGTGAACCTAGAGACTCCAGCTGCCATAGTCAAATGCATTCCTGGGGCCAGAGCAGGCGACATCGAGTCAAATTTGAAAATGCTGGCTAAAAGTAACTGCAAATACTCCACAATTGTTATTCACGCTGGCATTAATGACATCCGTCTCCGACAGTCGGAAGTCACGAAACTTAATGTAGAATCGGTGTGTGGCTTTGCAAAAATGATGTCTGCCACTGTAGTATTCTCTGGGCCCCTCCCCAATCTGACCAGTGATGACATGTTTAGCCGCTCGTCATTCTTGAACCGCTGGCTGTCTGTGTGGTGTCCTGCAAATGACGTGGGCTACATTGACAATTGGAGCTCATTTTGGGGAAAACCTGGTCTTATGAGACGAGACAGCATTCATCCCACTTTGGATGGTGCTTCTCATTTATCTAACAACCTGGCATCTTTTTTATCCAAATTTCCAAAACCTTGACTACTCAGAGTTGGGACCAGGAAGCAGAGTTGCAGTCTTACACGCCTCTCTGCAGCTCCTCTTCATCCGCCACCCCTCAACTTAGCCCCTGTCTTCCCCATCAGAGAATCATTGTCTGCTCCCTCCAAAGTAAATAAAAATATAATATATAAGCATCCCAAAGTGATTAAGCAAATATTGGTAAAACTCAAATTAAACATAAAGCCTCTAAATTGAATGATTTGGCCTCTGTTCCTCCTCATAATTTAAAAATTAAATGTGGTTTATTAAATATTAGGTCTCTAACTCCCAAGTCTCTGTTAGTCCATGATCTGTTAATTGATCATCAGATTGATTTAACTTCCGTTACAGAGACTTGGTTAGGGCAAGAGGATTATGTTGGTTTAAATGAATCAACTCCCTCTGGTTATTTAAACTGTCAAAATCCCAGAATTTCTGGTCGTGGAGGAGGAGTAGCAACAATTTACCATTCCAAATTACTAGTTAATGTAAAGCAAAAAACATGTTATAATTTCTTTGAGGGCCTGGTCCTCAGTATTGGGCACTTTAGCAATTTTAGGTTAAACCCAATTTTATTTGCCATAGTTTATCGTCCCCCATCAACCTACTCAGAATTTTTTTCCGAATTTGCTGATTTCTTAGCTGATTTAGTGCTGAAATCTGATAGAATAATTATAGTAGGGGACTTTAATATACATGTGGATGTAGATAGTGACTGCCTTAATGTGGCATTTAATTCAATATTAGACTCGATTGGGTTTTCTCAGAAAGTAGGAAATTCTACTCATTACCTCCACCATACATTGGACCTTGTTCTGACATATGGCATAGAAATAGAAAATCTTGCAGTGTCTCCTCATAACCCTGTACTGTCAGACCATTGTCTGTTAACCTTTGATTTTACTATTTCTGACTATTTGGCTCCTAAAGAAAAATATTATTACAGTAGATGCCTCTCAGATGATGCTGTTACCAAATTTATGCAGATTGTTTCCTCTATGCCATGTGTCAACACAACGGAAATAAGCTATAGACAGCTTGCTCCTTCTGTAATTGATAACATGGTGGATAGTGTTTCAGCTTCTCTGCATCAGACTCTAGACTTGGTGGCCCCCTTAAAAAAGAAAAAGTCTAATCAGAGATTTCTAACTCCTTGGTTCAACACAGAAACTCATAGCTTAAAACAGAAGACTCATCAATTAGAAAGAAAATGGCGCTCCACTAATTTAGATGAAATCTATTTAGCTTGGAGAAATCATCTTTTAATTTGTAAAAAATCTCTTAGAAAAGCTAGAACGAGTAATTATTGTGCATTAATAGAAGAGAACAAGAATAATCCCAGGTTTCTTTTCAGCACTGTAGCCAGGTTGACAAAGAGTCAGGACTCTGTCAATCCTAGCATTCCCTGAGAGCTTACTAGTCAGGACTTTATGAACTTTTTCAATAATAAAATTTCATCCATCAGAGATAAAATCAATCAGATTCTTCCACAGTTAACTTAAATACTGTAACTACTACAACTCCTTCAATTGATGTCTGTCTTGATGAGTTTACTCCAAACGACCTTTGTGAGTTAGACAAAATAGTTTCCTCATCCAAACCTTCAACTTGTCTTTTAGACCCTATTCCTACCAGGTTATTTAAAGAAGTCTTCCCACTTATTGGTAGCATTATTCTTCATATAATCAATTCTTCATTAACTTTAGGCCATGTACCTCAGGCTTTTAAAACGGCTGTAATTAAACCCTTACTCAAAAAGCCAACGCTAGATCCAGGAGCTTTAGCTAACTATAGACCAATCTCCAATCTCCCTTTCATTTCAAAAATCTTAGAAAGAGTTGTTGCTACGCAATTATTTGACCACCTGCAGGGAAATGGTTTACTTGAAGAGTTTCAATCTGGGTTTAGAATCCATCATAGTAATCAAACAGCCTTAGCGAAGGTCACTAACGACCTCCTCATCACATCTGATAATGGACTGGTTTCTGTACTTGTCCTTTTAGACCTTAGTGCAGCTTTTGATACTATCGATCATAATATTCTACTTGATAGATTAGAACACTATGTTGGACTTAATGGAACTTCATTGCAGTGGTTTAGATCTTATTTATCTGATAGGTTCCACTTTGTTCATGTAAATAATGAGTTTTCTTTCAACTCAAAGCTTAGTCATGGAGTTCCACAGGGATCTGTGCTAGGCCCTACTCTTTTTAGTTTATATATGCTTCCGTTAGGCAACATTATTAGAAAGCACTGTATACATTTTCATTGTTATGCAGATGACACACAATTATACCTGTCAATGAAGCCAGATGATAGTAATCAATTAGCCAAGTTAGAAGCCTGTCTTAAGGAAATCAAAGCTTGGATGACTTGTAATTTCCTGCTATTAAATTCAGATAAGACTGAAGTCATTCTTGTTGGTCCAAAAAACCTTAGAAATACCTTTCCAAATCAAACTTTCAGTTTGGATGTGGTTACTCTTTCTCTTAATAGCTCTGTGAGGAACCTTGGAATTATTTTTGATCAAGATCTGTCCTTCAATTCACATATTAAATTTGTTTCTAAGACTGCCTTCTATCATTTGCGTAATATTGCCAAGATTAGGAGCATCTTGTCTTAGAGTGATGCTGAGAAACTGATCCACGCTTTTGTTAGCTCGAGATCAGATTATTGTAATTCTTTATTATCAGGCTGTCCTAAAACATCTTTAAAAAGTCTTCAGCTGATCCAAAATGCTGCAGCAAGAGTTTTAACAGGTACTAGAAAGAGAGATCATATCTCTCCGGTTCTGGCCTTCCTTCATTGGCTTCCCATAGAGTTTAGAATTAAGTTTAAAATCCTTCTACTTACTTACAAAGCTCTAAACAATCAGGCTCCTTTTTATTTAAAAGATCTGATACTACCGTATTATCCTAACAGAGTACTACGCTCCCAAAATGCAGGATTACTTGTAATACCTAGAATCTCCAAAAGTACAATGGGAGGCAGAGCCTTCAGTTATCAAGCTCCTCTCCTGTGGAGCCAGCTGTCAATCTGGATTCGGGAGTCAGACTCGATCTCTGTTTTTAAGAATAGGGCTAAAACCTACCTTTTTGATATAGCCTACAATTAGGGAGGGATCATGTGTTTCTAAACCCTCCCTTAGTTATGCTGCTAATAGGTTTAGTCAGCCGGGGGACCTCCAGTAATGCACTGGGCCTCACTCCTTTCCTCACTCTCAATGAAATATTTTTTTTGCTGGTCATTAACATTTGTTTGTTCTCTCCCATAGATTGAGTCCCCATCATGCTGTTTGCTCTCTACATGTCTGTTTTTTTCATCTTCTCTATCCTCTCACCCCCCAGCCAGTCGCAGCAGATGACTGCCCCTCCCTGAGCCTGGTTCTGCTGGAGGTTTCTTCCTGTTAAAAGGGAGTTTTTCCTCTCCACCGTCGCCATGTGCTTGCTCACAGGGGATCGCCTTATTACTGGGGTCTTTCTGCAACTGTGGGGGTTCCTCCTACAGTGCTATAAGATGACTGTTGTTGTGAAATGGAGCTATATAAATAAAGTTGAATTGAATTGAAATAAATAAATAAAGTTGAATGTTTATGTCCTGTTATGTCCATAACTCATGCTATTAAGAATCAGGCTGGAGGTGCAGTTGAACGTAACTTTATTAGATGAAGCACAGTGAACACATGTGCTCCGTACAGGCAGATGGTCAACAATGAAGGAGACAGAGTCCCTTCCGCCCATGCCCTCTATACCCCAGGGTGACGGCAGAACCGGAAAGGCACTGCCGTCACCCCCAGTACACCCAAGGTACACCCAACACCATATAACATCATTTTTGATACACTACATCCCCCACCCCTGTAGAAAATTCAAAACACACAAATTAGGCCCTCCCAGATTTCTGGCTCTCACAGACCTGTAACTTCTTCTTTAAGAGGTTCCTCTGTCCTCCACTCATTACCTGTATTAATGGCACCTGTTTGAACTTGTTATCAGTATAAAAGACACCTGTCCACAACCTCAAAGAGACAGACTCCAAACTCCACTATGGCCAAGACCAAAGAGCTGTCAAAGGACACCAGAAACAAAATTGTAGACCTGCACCAGGCTGGGAAGAATGGATCTGCAATAGGTAAGAAGCTTGGTGTGAAAAAATCAACTGTGGGAGCAATTATTAGAAAATGGAAGACATACAAGACCACTGATAATCTCCCTCGATCTGGGGCTCCACGCAAGATCTCACCCCGTGGGGTCAAAATGATCACGAAAACGGTGAGCAAAAATCCCAGAACCACACGGGGGGACCTAGTGAATGACCTGCAGAGAGCTGGGACAAAAGTAACAAAGGCTACCATCAGTAACACACTACGCCGCCAGGGACTCAAATCCTGCAGTGCCAGACGTGTCCCCCTGCTTAAGCCAGTATATGTCCAAGCCCGTCTGAAGTTTGCTAGAGAGCATTTGGGTGATCCAGAAGAGGATTGGGAGAATGTCATATGGTCAGATGAAACCAAAATAGAACTTTTTGGTAAAAACTCAACTTGTCATGTTTGGAGGAGAAAGAACACCATACCTACTGTGAAGCATGGGGGTGGAAACATCGTGCTTTGGGGCTGTTTTTCTGCAAAGGGACAAAGACGACTGATCCGTGTAAAAGAAAGAATGAATGGGGCCATGTATCGTGAGATTTTGAGTGAAAACCTCCTTCCATCAGCAAGGGCATTGAAGATGAAACGTGGCTGGGTCTTTCAGCATGACAATGATCCCAAACACACCGCCCGGGCAACGAAGGAGTGGCTTCGTAAGAGGCATTTCAAGGTCCTGGAGTGGCCTAGCCAGTCTGCAGATCTCAACCTCATAGAAAATCTTTGGAGGGAGTTGAAAGTCCGTGTTGCCCAGCGACAGCCCCAAAACATCATTGCTCTAGAGGAGATCTGCAAGGAGGAATGGGCCAAAATACCAGCAACAGTGTGTGAAAACCTTGTGAAGACTTACAGAAAACGTTTGACCTCTGTCATTGCCAACAAAGGGTATATAACAAAGTATTGAGATGAACTTTTGTTATTGACCAAATACTTATTTTTCACCATAATTTGCAAATAAATTCTTTAAAAATCAGACAATGTGATTTTCTGGATTTTTTTTTCTCATTTTGTCTCTCATAGTTGAGGTATACCTATGATGAAAATTGGAGACCTCTCTCATCTTTTAAGTGGGAGAACGTGCACAATTGGTGGCTGACTAAATACTTTTTTACCCCCACTGTATATATATATATATATATATATATATATATATATATATATATATGCCTATCCATTCACACAACATAACTAAACTAGAGGGGGACAGGTAGACTGCTGACCCACCTCTACTGACACCGACCCAGAGAGCAGACTCAGACTCAAGAGTAGATACAATTATCTTTATTATGTTCTCTCTGTGTGTGTGTGTGTGTGTGTGTGTGTGTGTGTGTGTGTGTGCGTGTGTGTGCGTGCGCGCGCTTGTGTGTGATAGTGTAGCAGCTGGGGGCGAGCAGAGCACCGTGCAACCTGTCAACCCTATGGACAAACAGAGTCAGGGAGAGTTAGTGTTGGACCCCTGAGGAGATGTACAGAATAGTCCAGTGCTTACTGTTTGTAGAGATGGCTTTAGGCTCAGGTTCAACTCGGAGGCTCCAGCCAGGAAGACAGCACTCGCTGTCCCAGTTGCAGCTGGAGGTGATTTGAGAGTTTGGAGAAAGCGCAGTGCAGCTTGGTCCTCCGCCAGAAGAGACAGTGGTCTGCCGCCACGGATCTCCGCCTGTTCACAGGGGACGAGCGTAGACAAAGATGAATTGAACGAGGGCTTACTTGGTGTTGAGGTGATGATCCTTCCTGACGACGGATGACAGGAGGCGAGATTCACTGACGAGAGTAGGCTGTGGCAAGGAGGCTCTACAACAACGACAAAGGCGGGTATAGGTCTCATCTGAGTATGGAGACAGATGACTCCGTGCTGATCTGAAGGCAGCCCGGTTTAAATAGCTTTGGTAGTGATGGAGAGCAGGTGTGCGCACAGCTGAGGATAATGAGCAGCCAGAGCAAGCCATCACAGTACTCCCCCCCCCTACGAGGTGCCTCTCGGTGGCCGATCCAGCCTACCTGGGTGCATCCGGTGGAAGTCCCTGATGAGTTGATTGTCCAACACGAAGGAGGGGCGCACCCAGGACCTCCACACTGGGCCGTAACCCTCCCAGTCCACCAGGTACTGAAGGCCGCGACCCTGGCGGCAGACATCCAGGATGGCCTTGACCTTCCACGCCGGGTCGCAGTCGATCACCACTGGCAGAGGTGGAGACCTGGGAGGGGGGGCACAGAAGGCTGGAACAGAAAGGCTTGACCTGTGAGACATGAAAGGTGGGGCAGATGCAGAGGGAGGGGGAGCGCTAGGCGCACAGACACAGGGTTGACAACACGGGTTATGGCGAAAGGCCCAGTAAACTGCTGTAACAGTTTCCTTGCCTCTGCCTTGAGGTTAATGTGTTTGGTTGACAGCCATACCTGTTGGCCCACCCAGTAGGGAGGGGCCGGCATTCTGCAACGATTGGCGGTCATGGTGTTGTGCTCCACCCTGTGCCGCAGTGCAGTCTGGGTTGCTCTCCACAGCCGGCGACAGCGCCTCGGGTGGGTTCGAACGGAAGGGACGGTGATGTCCCCCTCTTCCTCAGAGAACAACGGAGGATTGTAGCCCAGAGAGTCTTCAAGCGGGGACATGCTGATCGCTGAAGAGACGGTGGTATTGTGAGCATACTTGATCCAGGGGAGGTGGGTGCTCCATGATGCAGGGTTGGCAGTGGCGACGCACTTGCTTCGCAGCCTCCAAACTCCTGGTTCACCCACTCACACTGTCCATTACTCTGCGGGTGGTATCCAGAGGACAGGCTCACTGTAGCCCCAAGGGCATTGCAGAACGACCGCCACACCTAAGAAATAAACTGGGGCCCCCAGTCGGAGACGATGTCCAGGGGAATCCCATGCAATCTCACCACATGCTGAACAAGAAGATCCACCGTCTCCCTCGCCGTAGGCAGCCCCTGTAGGGGAACGAAGTGGGCTGCCTTTGAAAACCTGTCTACAATGGTGAGGATGACGGTGTGGTGGTTACACAGTGGAAGATCGGTAACAAAGTCCAGGGCCACATAGGACCAGGGCCTGCCAGGAGTGGGGAGTGGGGGGGGGGGGGTAGAGCAGACCCGCCAGAGGAGAGGAGTACGTCCTGCTGGCAGCACACTGAGGGCAGGCGCAGATGTACTCGCCAACATCCTTCTGGATCAAAGACCACCAAAATGTCCTCTGAAGGAGCGCCACCATGCGAGCCATCCCCGGGTGGCACGAGATTCTAGAAGAGTGGGCCCAATGGATCACCTTGCCCCGAACGGCAGATGGGACAAACAGCCTCCCCGCTGGCCCCCCGCCCGGGTCCACCTCAGCCTCCTGCACTCTCAGGACCTTTTCTTTAATGCCCCATGAGAGGGCGCCCACGATGCACGACGGGGAAAGGATAGGATGCTCCGCCACTTCCGCAGCATCAGAGGCAAACTGTCTGGACAGGGCATCCAGCTTGGTATTCTTGGACCCGGGGTGGTAGGTGATGGTGAAATCAAAGCATCCGAAAAACAGGGACCAGCTGGCCTGGCGCACGTTCAGGCGCTTGGCCAGCCTGAGGTACTCCAGATTTTTGTGATCTGCCCAAATGAAGAACAGCTGGGAAGCCCCCTCCAGCCAATGGTGCCACTCCTCCAGTGCGAGCTTGACCGCCAGGAGCTCCTGTCACCGATGTCATAATTTCTCTCGTCCGGAGATAGATGACGGGAGAAGAATGCACAGGGTCGGATTTTGCCATCAACTGGGGAGCGCTGGGACAGTACTGCTCCAACTCCCGAGTCCAAGGCATCCACCTCAACCAGGCATTGAAGAACAGGATCCACCTGTGCCAAAATGGGAGAGGAAGAAAATTTAGACTTGAGCTCGGCAAAGACCGCTTCAGCCTCCTCCGTCCACCGGAAGGGCACCTTGGAGGATGTGAGGCGGGTCAGGGGAAGAGCAATAATATTATAATCCTTGATGAAGCGGCGATAGAAATTGGCAAATCCTAAAAATTGCTGGAGCTGCTTCCTGGAGGAAGGAGTGGGCCAATCTACCACCGCTTTCACCTTATCGGGGTCCGGGATGATTTCATTGTGGGAGATGATGAATCCAAGGAACGAAGTCTTGGAGATGTGGAACTTACACTTCTCGGCCTTAACGAAGAACTTGTTCTCCAGGAGCCGCTGCAAGACTCGCCTCACGTGCACCCGATGCTCATCCAAGGACTGAGAAAAAATCAGGATGTCATCCAAATAGACAAAGACGAAAGAACCCAAAAAGTCCCTCATCACATCGTTAATGAGGCGTTGGAATACGGCAGGGGCGTTGGTCAGCCCAAACGGCATCACCAGATGCCCGCTAGGGATCCAGAAGCCCGTCTTCCATTCATTGCCCTCCCGGATCCTCACCAGATGGAAAGCATTGTGGACGTCCAGCTTGGTGAACCAGGAGGCCCCCCGGAAGGAATCCAATGCCGTATTAATCAAGGGGAGTGTGTATTTGTCCTTGATGGTGATATTATTCAATTCTCAAAAGTCAATACACGGCCTTAGCAAGCCGTTTTTCTTGCCCACAAAAAAAAACAAAAAAAAACCCGCCCCCACCGCCGAGGATGAAGGCCATATGCCCGAGTTTAAAGACTCCTTAATATAGGTTTCCATAGCCTCCCGCTCCGGTGCTGACAGGCCGTAAAGTCGACTCAATGGCAGCGTAGCTCCAGCACGGAGATTGATCGCACAGTCTTATGGGCGGTGAGGGGGGAGAGATAGGGCCTGGGTTTTACTGAAGGCGGCCCCCAAGTCGTGATACTCCGGACGGACTTTGAACAAGTCGGGAAGGGGGGTGACGGGGCCACCCATGGGCATGGACGGTGAGCAAGCAGCGGACTGCAGGCAGGCACTGAGGCAGAATGAGCTCCACGAAACCACGCTCCCAGAGCACCAGTCAATAGATGGGTTATGGAGTCGGAGCCAAGGATAGCCGAGGATAATTGGGGATGAGGAAACCAGCAGCACAAATAACCTTAGCTCCTCCCGATGATTACCAGACACAATGACTGACACCGGCGGTCTGTTGGGACACTACAGCAAGAGGGGCCTTAGACAGGGCAATGAGTCTGAGTGGGGTCTTTAACGATTGACAGGGGAGTCCCAGCTGGGTTGCCAGCTCCCCCGAAATGAAGCTCTGCTCGGCCCCTGAATCAATCAAGGTGTGTGTGGCTATCTCAGTCTGATTGTGAATGAAGCGGATTGGTAGGAGAAATCTAGAGAGGGGATTAGATTGAGATGAGTCCATGAGTCCCCCTACTGCGACGGACAGACTCCCTCTTTTGGCCATATGTGACATGACACTACCTCATGCTCCTTGCTACCACAGTAGAGGCACAACCTCAGCTCGTGGCGGCACTGTTTCTCAGCTAACGGCAGCTTCAACTGTCCCACTACCATTGGCTCTGGGGCATCCGGGGAATCAGAGGGAGGTAGGGCCAATAGGGGAGACTGTAGGGAGCAGTGAAACTGGGTGCCCGAGTGACCGGAAACTTTACGCTCGGTTGCCCACTCCCTTAGCCTGTTATCAAGGCTAATGGCTAGGGAAATTAGCTCTGTTAGCCTACTTGGCTTTTCTAAGCGGGCTGGCTCATCCCGCAGGCTAGGGCTAAGGCTCCTGATGAATATGCTGCAGAGCGAGGCCTCCTCCCATCCCACCTCTGTGGCCACCACCCGGAAATCGATGGCATAGCTTTCTACAGACTTGGTTCCCTTTCTTAGGTTTAACAGCCAGGAGGTGAGCACACTGTCTTGGTCGGAGTGGTTGAACACTTTGTTGAACTCGTTGACAAACTGGTTATATGTCAAGCTAGCATAATTCGCCCTAGCCATCATAGCATAAGCCCAAGCTAATGCTCGCCCTTCCAGGAGATTGACTACGTAGCCGTTACGGCTATGATCCATGGGGAAGTCCCCGGGTACCCGCAGGAAAACTATCTCACACTGGAGAATGAACCCCCTGGCCTCCCCTGGCTTACCACTAAAGCGGGTGGGAGTGGGGATTGGTGTTAGCCGGGATGTGGGAGCCTGCACAGATTGGCTGGATTGGGAGCTAGCGGGACTACAGGCGCTGCTTGGGGCCAGAGGGAAAGTCTGCGGACCTGCCAGGCAATCCAAGCGATCATTAATACGGGTCAGTTGAGTGAGGATGATCTGCTGCTGGTAAGCTAATTGATCCACTCGAGCCTCTAGGTTGTTAACTTTGTGTGCTAGCGCGCTGTTTGCTGGGTTGCTTTGGCAGAGTCTTACTGACATGGTTTACCGACCCAGAGAGCAGACTGAGATGCAAGAGTAGATACAATTATCTTTATTATGTTCTGTGTGTGAGTGTGCGTGGTGTGTGTGTGATAGTGTAGCAGCCGGGGGCAAGCAGAGCACTGTGCAACCTGGCAACCCAATAGACAAACAGAGACAGGGAGAGTTAGTGTTTGACCCCTGAGGGGATGTTCAGAATAGTAGAGTGCTTACTGTTTGTAGAGATGGCTTTAGGCTCAGGTTCAGCTCGGAGGCTCCGGCCAGGAAGACAGCGCCCACTGTCCCGGTTGCAGCTGGAGGTGATTGGAGAGTTCAGGGAAAGCGCAGTGCAGCTTGGTCCGCCGCCAGGAGAGTGGTTCGCTGCCACAGATCTCCACCTGCGCACAGGGGACGAGCGTTGACAAAGATGAATTGACCAAGGCCTTACTTGGTGTTGAGGTGATGATCCTTCCTGACGACGGATGACAGGAGGCGAGATTCACTGACGAGAGTAGGCTGTGGCAAGGAGGCTCTACAACGAGGATGAAGGCGGGTGTAGGTCTCATCTGAGTATGGAGACAGACGACTCTGTGCTGATCTGAAGGCAGCACGGTTTAAATAGCTCTGGTAGTGATGGAGAGCAGGTGAACGCATAGCTGAGGAAAATGAACAGCCAGAGCAAGCCATCATATCTACACGGCTAGACAGGTTATTCTGCCGGCTGTGACCCTGAAAAGTCCATAAAGATAGAAAACAGCCATGTTCATAACAACTAAAACAATCCCAGAACAATAGCATATACACAACCAAACTTACATCCCATTACTTTAAATCCTGTCGTCAGCCCCCACCCCACAACTTGGGCATTTCACAAATTCACATGCACTCAAATGCCACCAAACAAACAGTGTTGAGGGCTTTTTTTTTCTTTTTTTTTTTAAACAGGTCAATAATGCAACGAGTACATGTAAAACATATTAACTACGTGACTTTTGGGCAATCAAACAAATTAACACCCCAACCATACCATGATAATAATCACCCCACAGTCACCATACAGTTACCATACAGTCCCGATGGAAGGACCACCCCCTGGATTTCCATCTGGCGGATCCCGCCCAGAGCGTCTTCACCTCTTTGCCTCTGGGGATGAGCCATGTCGGCGTTTCATCTCATCGATGTGCCGTAGCTCATTGGGGTGTCTCCATGAGTCATTGGACAGCCCGAGATAGCCGTCCTCCCGAGCAGTCACCACCTGCAGCCGCCCCTGACCTTGCCGTCATTTCCTCTTTTCATGGACCCCCCTAAGTGGGGCCTCCCCCTGGGCTGGACCTCGTCACCGACCCCTAGAGGAGCTCAACTCAGCTTCAAATGTCCACTACATTTCAACCAGGCTTCCTTTCCGTGTCAAATCGCTCCACCGACCCCATCTGAAGCCCTCCTCGGCCTCCAGTGTTCCTGGTTGGCTCATTGTTTTATCGCACCAGCCAGTCCTGCCCGCTCTCTTTCATTTGAAATGCTAACAAAGCCACTGTAGCTCCTTGCTTCACAGTATCACCAGGCCGAGCTCCAGAAGCAGAGGGGCTATCGTTCTGGCTCCATCCACCGTCAGGGGTGTCCCACCTTGCTGTCCAGTTCCCACATCCAGGGCAACTTGGACACTTGCACCGGAACCATCCCGTGATGGCGCTTTACAGCACTGGTCCTGGTCATCTCCCAGAATACTAGGCCAGTCGCTGTCCCAAACCGCATCGTCATCCACATACAGAACTGGTCGGTCCCACAAACCACAACCCGACCACTCTTCTCCAGTGCCGCTGGTGATTGTGAATCCCAGGCCATAGAACGTGTCACATCCCATTATATTGGACCCATTGGTGGTCATCACGAATTGGACATCAGACATCAGACATCATTGCCGACTTGTACTTCGCCATCAATCCCAGTGAACCCACGATGGCTAACCTGTTTCCTCCATAGCCACAGTATGCCGTCGACAATCTTCCCACGCAGTAATGCGGGAACAAACTCCTCACAGTGGGAAAGTTTAACACCAAAGCTGCTGCTCCCGTGTCCACCAACAGCGGGACTTCCATGCCGTCCAGCAAAATGTTGCTATAAATCTGCTCATCTGTGCTCAGGGAGACGGTATGAACAACCGTAGGAGTCACGGCGAGGGAATCCGCTCCACATCGTCGGTCCCCTCACTCAAAATTTTTGCAGGCCCTGGCGAAATGATGCAGGAGAACACACTTGCCACAGTGTTTGCCTTTCGCCGGACACTCTCTCACCTTGTACCGGTGCTTGGTGGACCCACAGCCATAACACCATGGCGTACACGGGGCGGACCTAATTTTTATAGCTGCAGCGTATTCCTCTTCATCCACGCTGTCTTTGCTATGCGGATCTCTCACTGAGGTCCTTGGGCAGTTTTTCTGCTGCTTCGAACTGCTGCATTATCGCAACTGCCGTGGCTAGCGACAATTCACCAGAGTATGTTAGGAGCCTTGACAGAGCTGCAGAACAAAGTGTGTGTTCCACTAATTGGTCACGGACCATTTCTTTCTCAAAGACTCCAAACTGGCACTCCCAGCTGACGCAGGTCTGCAACGTAACACTGCACCAACTCTCCAGTCTGCTGGTGGCACTGCCGAAACCGAATCCTCCGGACGATAACGTTTTCCAGAGCGCGAAAGTAGTGCTCCATTAACCCGACCACGTAGTCAAAACTATGTGTCCCAAATTGCAAAGAATCCGCTTTCCCTCCATGCCAAGATTATGGCCCAAAATAGCTCTTGCAGTTTCTCCAACTCTCCGAGGTTCAGGGCCACCAAGTAATTTTGAAAGGCCGCATACCACCTCGCCCATGGAACAGGTGACTCACCCGTG